>JASANG010000036.1:0-257319 GCA_030248215.1 Enoplolaimus lenunculus | reverse complement strand
CGATACAACTGTGTTATTTTTACTTTGAAAACCGGTTACGCTGCGCAATTATATATGATATATTTTTTACGATTGCTAGTAATATTGTGATAACAGCAATCGAGATACGCTCTAGTGTGATTCAACTGTGATTTTTAACTGCGATAACCAATGCCTGTGATAGCCAACTGTGATAGGGAAGGCTTTAGGCCTGTGCGAAGCACATAAATAGATCTCTAAGGTAGGCTTATAAGATGTTGTACGCGGGGATCCGTAGGGAATTCTTGGTGTGTTGCGAAATTATCCAAATTCGCTATCCAAATCGACACAAATCCTAAAACTTAGAAAAATTCGGGCTTTTCGGAGACCATCGTGGTCACCATGTGAGCCAGGGATATACTAATAGCCTGGGGTTTGAATATTAAGATTGTTAGGGGACTGGGCGAGTTCATCCAATTCCAGCCTTAACAAGGGTTTCGATCTCCGATTTAGCACTCAGAAGCCCGTCGAACTCGCTAATAAACAAGACTAGAGTTAAGCTTTAATAACAAGTAAGATAACATATTAATACGAACAAGTAAGAACAAAACTTACGAATACCAACACGATTAGTTTTCAATACTCATGATTGAAAACTAAATGAAAACTAAGTTGAAATTAAATCTAAATTCCAAAAAGAACCAAAGTAGTATTAATTCTGCGCAAAAGCAAACAATACGAAAACTAACTAAAACTCATTCCAATTTCTCCGGAAAATTGCCACCACATAGCACAAGACAAAACTACAGACTGAATTTCATATACAAAACAACAATTTGCATAAAACTCAAATCTGGAATCAATCCGGTTCTTCAGAGCAAAATACCAGCTATTTTGCTCTTACAATAATTTCTCTTAAAGCTGGTTATTAATCCAGATAGAAAATATTACTTTCTTTTACTTTTCAGATTTTCCTCTCAAAGAGGAAAACCAGTTTTGTATGCTGAAGCAATTATCCGAAAAATATTCTAAGTCCACGGGTATGGCATCACCCGTCTAGGTTTCATAATTTCCTTACACGGTTATGCCTTTACCGCTTAGGCATCAGCGGTAGCAACCGCTCACAGTAAGAACGCCCTCATTTTCAACTGCAATAACTCAGAACTAAAAACCACCGTACCCTACCTACCCAACTTATCCCATGGGCGTTCTTGTAAGGTTTCGATCGCCTGACCACCACAACAGATTCTGTTCAGGGCCGTACCAATGAGCCACGCCGCCTCACAATCAGCTGCTGGGTTTTTAGGTTTTTATGCTTAAGAAGAACGTCAACATTATATCTAAATACACCTTGGTTCCTCCATCGTTTTAGTGGTGCTGAATATTGAGACACTACGTATGCACCGGCATTTTACCGATATGCAACATTAACATGAAGTTTCTTTGCTTCCGGGCATCCGTGTGTCACAAGATCGCATTCACAAACACGTCCTGTTTTCAGTTTATGTAATTACGTTCGTTACAGAATAAATGGGTGATGTTTCGGGATTCAAGTTTGACCGATCTCGAGTAGTAAACGCCCAACTACAACAGGATGCTGTCAGTAACCAGGGAGATTGTGTGGAATTTTCTGGCGTTTATGCGTATCAACAGTCCGACTTAGAACAAGGTAAATTTAAAACAATATGGATTTTCATTTGATGTATACAGCGTTTAATTAGTCGGTGTAGGCACTGTTTATATAAATGGTTGGATAAACTATTTATTTTGGATGGCTAGCTGATGTTTAATTGACTGTTGTACTTAGTTTCACATGTTCGGCAAAATCAATGTTGTAACTTTGTACATAATTATTAGTCTATATTATACACACAACGTTGTTTTGCTTTAGGAGTTATTGAACAGGTTGACGAGGCAATTGAAGTCCATGAATTGTCGGTGCGAAAGCACAAACTGTCGTCACGTATAGTAAAACTTGACAGCGAGATTAGGTAAGAATCTATTCACTGTTTAATGTTTATTGTTGCTCTAAAACTCTGTATCAATTTAAAATACCACGGGAGGCTCAAAGTTAGGGTGCGACCGGATATTAATTTACCTGATACCGGAAACTCAACCTGATAGCTTGGATTTTCCGTTCTATTTCAGTTAGTGAAAAACTTCTGGGACTTAAATGAGGACTACACAATTTAAGTAGAATCTTGACTAATGTTGAAATTCCACTTAAATCATGTTTCTGCCATTCGGCCAATATGGAGCACATTTCAAAATTGTATTTATGTATATTTGGTTACTTGCTTTTTGAATAATGAGAAAAAACATTTTCTTATAAATCATGCTGTGAGCACCATGACACCAAGGCCTCTGTACTTAGCTTCCCTTTACGTGAGAGGCTTGACTTTTGTGCATCGTTTGCGTAATTAACTGTTTTAAGCAAACTTGAGAAAACTAGCGGCCCTGGTCCTGCAATTGTTGAAAAAATTAAAATAGTAAAGAGCGAGAAAGCTTCGTTAGAATCAGTGCTACATCAAATTGAAACCGACGCTGATCAAAGCTCATGTTATAATGTTCGACAAAAAGCATCATTGCCAAATGGTGATGTTACAGAGTCTGCTACTGTTGCAGTGGTGACTGCCAAAACTTACAGGTAACACCGGTTGCTCGTTAATCTATCTCTGGTGTTAAAATTATGATAAACGTTTTTGTTGATGCACAACTAATTGTCCAAATGGTTTCCAAGAATGAACTTACTGAATATATGGTAGGGAAATTTATGCGAACTAGGTTGAAATAGTTATTTCAGTCTGATTACCGTTGTTAAATTGTTTTAGTTTCGAATGAAGATGGATATGACGAATTATAATTTTCAGTGATTGTATTTTGAAGATCGTCAAATGAATTTAACAAAAAGTGTTGCCTGGTATGGCTACAATTTGGCCATATATGGGCGTATTTATGGTTATAGGACACCCGGTGCAGAATTAGTTGATAGCGGAGATTTGACACCGTTTGAACGAGAAAAGTTACAAAAACAACAACGCTCGGCAACTCCGAGTAAAACTGGTGGAAAACCGTTGCGATCAAAACAAATACCACCTCTGCTCATTGACGGATCTGTTGACTTTGAAGCTCATTTTGTCAGTCGGCCAGGGTTGAAATTGAAAATTCAGAAAAAGAAAACATCTGAAAAATTAGAATCGGCAACGAAGAGAAAGGTGCCAGATAACCAACGAGTTGCAGCGGAGCTTTCAGAGTCACAAGTGAGTAGAACTGGTATATATGTATTTTCTGGTAAATTTTAAACCTATTGTATTTGATTGCACGCCATTTTGGTCAAGTTGTTATACAGTTTTGAAAATTTGAAGCATTTGTGTTAGTTGGTTCTGAAGTTGTTTAATTTGATACTGTTGGTACGACTTGGTAGCTGAATCCTGGGCCCGTATTCTCAAATGGGCCCAGGTATAGAACAGGGCCGGAACGTTTTCCTGCTGGGCTATAATTGTGTCAAGTTAAGCTTTAGACTAAGTTTTTTGCTAAGGCTTAGGCTTAGGCTCAGGAATAGGCTCGTCCTTACACTTAGGCTTAGGCTTAAGCTTAGGAAAATCGTTATTCCACTGATCCGACCCTGTTGTATATATGGGCCCTCAAATTTGTGTTGCACCTATTACCACATGGTGATAGGTCTGGTAACTTTCGAACCAGCCAATCGTGAGGTTTGAAATTCAACCCATTTGTGTAGCAGTTCGTTAGTTTGAAACCTATTAATAACTGGTGATGTCTGCTATATGCATTTGAGAATATGGGCCCTGTTTACAAAATGCAGCTATTGTTGAAGGTGCTATAGTATTCCTGTAGGTGAGATTATGTAACCATTGAATCAAGAAACTAAAAAGTTCAATTTTTAAAGTAAATATTAGTTGCAGTCAATTGAAAAAAGGATGAGAAGTTTTAACTAGAGTAATCTTATCGAAAATTGTCTTCGTTATAGTTCTATGATGATGATAACGTTCAAGGAGTGGTTTCCCATTTTTTGGCTTTGTTTGAATGGTGTCAAATGTTTTCCTATTTTTAGCAGTGTTTGCCTGGTACATCTGGTCAGAATGTGTTAACTAGTTCTACCTCTGCAACGGCAGGATATAAATCAAACCAAAGTGATGAAGTAATAGCGCAGCAGTCGAAAAAGGAACAATCATGGGCAGAGAATGAAAAGTTACGCGAGGAAAAAGATAAGACACGTGATTCAGATTATCGATTTTCTTCCCCTGGTGATTTTGTAAACGAAGAGGTAACGCAAGAGAAAAAGAAGACCAATGATTCTAGCAAAAAATTGAAGACAAGTGAACGCGGTAAGGAGTTTGTAGAAAGTATGCCTTGATATTTGAGATTGCTGCGAAGCTAAAACAATTTTGAAATGTGTATATGTCGTAGCCCAAGCCGTAATTTAGTTTGGTTTCTGGTTAGTTACATCATAGCCGTAATCTAGCCCAGTTCCACTATGCATTAGTTGAAAGTAGAATGACTATTGTGAAATTGTCTCTGATCAAGTTATATGTTAATTGATTGGTTCCGTTCTAGGTAACGTGGAAAGGTTAGGTATTAACAAATTGCCTTGTGTGCAGCTTGTGCGGAGAAAATTCCGGCTTGGGCTAGGCCAAGCTGTACCTGCGCTTTAGACTGGCCTATTTCGGGATTGGACTAAGTACGGCTTGGACTACCACATATATATGATGTGGCCGTTGTCGGATTTGTAAGCAGAACAAAAATGTAATGCCATGAGTGCCATTTTGAACTATTATATTCTAATCATAGCAGTGGTTGCTTGGTAGTTTGATGTTGCTTTTGGAAATAAGAAAACCAATAGGAATAATAAATAGTATTATTAGTAATAGTTCTTATACATTCAGTTTTAGAGCAGAGCATAAGCGAAGAGAGAAAAGCAAAAAAGAGAAGATATGTAGACGATGGTTCTGATGCTGCGTTTGAAAAACGAATCAAGTACGTTTTAACCGCATTAGAGTATTTGTCCCAACCCTATTCACACAACAACTTTTTCAGCTGTAAAACAGTGAATATAGTTTAAAGTTCATTTGAAAATATCATGCTTTGAAGTCAAGTTTTAAAAAACAGTTTTTTCGTCTTGTTTTCAGGATATTTAAACACGAACAGCTATTGGCAAAGCACACGAAGCTTGTAGGTTCTAATACTGATGCCGGAAAAGATTGTGCTGCATCGATTCATATGGATGACGATGACGAAGAAGAAATATCGTTAGAAGGCGGATATCGGATACCAGCGTCGTTGTGGGATAAGTTGTACAAGTAAGTGATTTTGATAGTAGCATTAATTTAGCTGAAGGAAGTGTTTCTTTTGAAGAACTATTTAGAACAATGGAGATCCTGGCGTATATAACGCATGATTACAGATCAGATATAATTGTGATTCGGCAAGCTGTTCTATATGTGAAACGGGCAATTTGATTTGTTTAAGATGTTCTGTTAGCCCAGTTTCGAATTTGCTTGGAAATAAGTCTAAAACAAACCTGAAGGTAATTCTGGTTGGGCTTTTGTGTTAATACGAACATTTACCGCGCTTACTGCGTGCTTTTGTAATACACAAATTTCCTTTACGTTTTAGGTATCAAAAAACTGGTGTACGATGGCTTTGGGAACTGCATCAGCAGTCAGTCGGTGGTATAATGGGAGACGAAATGGGGCTCGGAAAAACGATACAAGTCATCGCATTTCTGGCTGGGCTGCGGCATTCTAAGCTGATTGATTCTAGACTTGGGTAAGTTTGAGATGATGTGTTACGGTACTTGCAGAATTGTTTGGACTTTTAGGTTTTGGCATACGGTACTGGTGAGACATTTTTACGGCAAAACCATTAAAACATTGCTGATGTGCCAAAGTCATAGCACACATGGTAGCCAGAATTGTGTATCCCATCTCAAACGTCGGTGTAAAATGTCTGGCTCAGCGTTATATGGTGTCCGTTGGATTGCTAGAAAAATTTTGTAATTTTTTCATTTATTTCAGATTTTCGGGTCTTGGCCCAACGCTCATTGTTGCTCCCGTTACTGTGTTACACCAATGGGTGCGTGAATTTCACACGTGGTGGCCGTTGTTTCGCGTTTGCGTCCTGCATGATACTGGAAGTCATAGCGGAAAAAAGGTATTTCTGGCTGACGGGAAGACGAAGCAGCATCTGCGGTGCAATCTAAAGTCCTGCACACAGTTGATATTGAGTTCATTGGCACTTTAGACGACATTTTTAGTAGTATTTTTGGATATTTGTATATGGAGTAGAGAAATAGACGTCACTGTTTAATTGTTTACTAGCGATTCATGTATAAAGCATCTTAAATACTTTACATCGGATTATTGCCGTTATTGCAATGAACTTTTTGGGTGGCCTGAAGGATTCAAGCTAAATCTAAGAGTAAACATTGTTACGCTTCGCACGGTTCTGTGTTTTGGGATATAGCTATACGGGAATCATTATATCTGAGTTCCTGATCGTTTCAGAGCCAGTTGGTTTCGATAATATGTCGGCAAAACGGTGTGCTGGTAACCTCGTACGCAAGTTTGACGCTTGAAAAAGATTTATTGTTAGAGCGTAATTGGCACTATGTAATACTTGACGAAGGTCACAAGATTCGAAATCCAGACGCTCAAGTTACTTTGGCTGCGAAACAGGTTAGCGACAGTTATAGTGGTTATGAGAACCAAATGCGTGGCCACCTATTATTCTACGTTTACATAAGTCGACGTGTAGACTAGGCTAATTTTGTTGTAAATTTTGCATCTACATTAACATTAAAACTTATAATAGATGCAATACACTGTAAAGGAAACATAGTGAATGAAAGAATCGTTGAAATGTACGCTTTTGTAAGTTTGTCAATCAAATTTTGAGCTATTTTACCGTTTGACTGAGTTTTTGCCCGTTAGTAATTTATATGACGTGTTCATTTTGTGCATGCGTTTGAGTACAGGTTTTTGACATTAACTCAGTATTTAGTGTTTTATGTCAAACGGCATGTTATTATTGCACTCGTGGTGCTTTTTGGAGTTCTGAGTTTGTTTTAGTTCAAAACTCCTCATCGTCTCATACTGTCTGGTTCGCCTATGCAAAACTCACTGCGTGAATTGTGGTCGCTGTTTGATTTTGTTTATCCTGGTCGTCTTGGCACACTGCCAGTGTTCATGGAACAATTTAGCATTCCGATCACACAGGGCGGATATGCAAATGCAACCAAAGTTCAAGTAAGGTTGGAGTTTAGGTAGTATTATGTGTGTTTCTGTCTGTGTATGTATGTGTTGAATAGAAATGTCTGTTACGACTGCTGGCTGGAATGGCAGCCTAGTAAAGCACAGATTAGCGATAAGGCTTCGACGATAACATGAATATGTTGCTACACCCAAATTAGTTACTGTAAAAACTACTATTTTTGGCTTTGTTGTTTTATTGACGCAAGTGCCTAAATATATTCGCAGCCCCATATTCACATTTTTTATAACAGGCATGTACGATTGCGGGGCGGGAAATACAAGGAATATAGTCATTGTGTCGTTTGGGCTCAGGTACGAATTTTTTTCTTTTAGGTTGAAACAGCATATCAATGCGCGTTGGTTTTACGTGACTCGATAGCGCCATATTTGTTGCGTCGAATGAAAGCAGACGTGCAAACAACGATTCAGTTGCCTTCAAAGAGTGAACAAGTGCTATTTTGTCGTATTACAGAAGATCAGAGGCGGCTGTATAAAGGATTTCTAGCGTCACGTGAATGTACTGCGATAATTAATGGGAATATGCATGTAAGAATTTTGTGCCTGTGGTGGTAGGGGGTTTGGATATGGGCGTGGTCGGCCCTTAGGTATGGCTGAATATAATCGTAGTTTTGAAGATTGAAGATAGGTAATGGATGTGGATGGATTGGTGATTGGTAACAGTTTGATGTAGAAAAAAGGTATATGAGCATTCTGCGTGATGAGACCAGTTTACGTGACTTATACTGTGTAATACTAAGTTAAAATACCACTGTATTGAACGCTTGACGAAATGTTTGCCGGAGTTGCGTTGAGCTCGACGAACCTGCGACATTAAGTTACTGGTCCTGTTCTCAAGTCATTGAGGTACGCTTACATGCAAACTTTTAGTTGTGGTGGCTCCACATTCTGTAAGATATATTATTTTGTTAATACAATCATTCGAGAAGTCGCTATATTTAGGAGTATAAGAATGTTTGGGTCTATAATTTTGAATAAAGAATTGCTACAGATGCGAAGTATACAGGAATTAGCAAATCTGCATCAAGTTTACCATTCTATTTTGTATTTTTTACCTATTTGATATTTCTATGTGTATTTTTCTCTTCTTGATTTTTTATTTCATGTTGTTTTTGATTTGTTTTTTGGTTTTCAGCCATTCGCAGGCTTAATCACGCTACGTAAAGTTTGCAATCATCCAGATTTAGTTGACGGTGGCCCAAATCGCTTATCAGTCAGTAAGGATATCACGAAACCGCTGGATGCGAAGTGTTACGGCTACTATAACCGGTCAGGGAAAATGATTGTATTTGAAGGCCTTTTGAAGTTGTGGAAACAACAAGGGCATCGCGTGTTAGTGTTTACGCAAAGCAAACAGGTATTAAGGGCTATGGTTTGCATTGAAATTGGTCTGTTTGCAGTTTGTAATATTAAAGAGTATGTAGTAACAAAGGTGGATAATGGCGTTTAGACAAGAATATGCAACTGGGGTCCATACATAATTAAAATTACAATATTTATATGGCTCTATAGTGTTATATTTCTCAATTCACTTGGCATCATTATCTTTCTCAGCAAATCCGAAATCTCATGTTCCGATTCTTTATCGCTTTTGCCTGTCTGAGTTGTTCCTACTGGTTTCATAATTCCGTGTCATTTGGTTGTTTTTGTTGTGGTTATTTTTGCTGTTGCCTTTTCCATGTTTGTCCTGCTTTATTGTGTAGCCATTACTCTGTTGTTTTCGCCGGATTGTTGATCCAAAATTTGTTTTGCGCTTTGTTTTATGCGTTTTTCCAGCCACTTTTACCAGTGGAATCTGGTTCTTTTCTCCGCTCTGAGGGGTATTCATTCCAAGCTCGGCCGTCAGCGCTGAGCGTTCAATTTTGGTCATATTTAGTGCCATTTCATCGCTAAAGAATCAGAATGCGCTGAAAATTCCGAATGCGCTGTCCGGAACTTTCTCTCAAAGCAGCGCTCGAGCTGTTTCGTCGATTTGCCAAAATTTCTCTTCTCTTATTTGTTTTCGTTCCTAATTCATATCGTTTTTTGCTGCAATTTGCATCTCCTTCCAACAATCCGTAAATCCACAGGCGTGATCTGTTTAAAATTATAATCGAATTGCTTATCTGTATTCGGATCGCACACAAAGTTGTGTTTTTCCATTTTCAATTATAGAATCCGTTCTTTAGAGACTCGCACGCATGCGAAGCCCACGGAGGCAAGGTCGCTGATGGTGACTTTGACTTTTCTGTTTGTATCGCAATAAAATATTATTTTGCTCTTCTTCGAACTATCCGATATATATTGTCTTTAATGATCTTCTTGACCACCACTGCAGTTTCAGCCATGTTTCTCGTTGCCGTATTTACAAGCGAACACATAATGCCTCCATAACTTTTCGCTTGTTTAAAAGCAATTGCAGATATTTCTTCCGTTGATTTATGTAAATTTTGTCATCCCAAAGTGTCTAATGACTCCACTAGAGATAAAACTTAGGTAGCAACACAAGTAACTTCTTTAACAATATTTAAATGCATGTGTGAGTTTACACTTAGACTAAACATTGAAATTTACCGAATAATATTCCATTATGTTTAGATGTTGGACATTTTGGAAAGTTTTGTTCGCTCGGTACCTTACACTTACTTTCGAATGGACGGTTCAACAAGCGTACACTGTCGACAAAAACTTGTCAATACGTTCAATTCAACGCCAGATGTGTTTGTGTTTTTGCTCACTACTCGAGTAGGAGGGCTTGGTGTTAATTTGACTGGAGCAAACCGGGTGCTTATCTACGATCCGGATTGGAATCCTTCAACGGACGCGCAGGCACGTGAACGTGCTTGGCGGATTGGCCAACGCCGTGATGTGACCATATATCGGTTGCTGACCGCAGGTACTACAGAAGTTTAGATGTTTCTAGTTTACTGCATTAATATTTTCTACTTATCAGATACCTATCTTCAAGTTATGATTCGAACACATGTGTTTCGGGTCGAAAGCGTTTAGCTTCTTTAGCATAACGGTTGAGCGTAAGGATCTCACGTCCTGTGGAGAGATTTCTACGCATTCGTATATGTGTTAATTGGTAGACACTTATACAAACTTATGCCGAAAAGAGGTAAAATAGAAGATTTAGGACTGGATTACAATAAAAAGAGTTGCAAAACATAGATATAAAATTAACGTTTAATTTATTAGCTTTTCGACGTAGCTGTTGGCATACAATAATTGTGGTGGTTAGAAAGAAACTTTTTTCTAGAGCGTACGTAAAAGTTAGTAACTCTTATTTTTCCGCCGAATGTAAATCGATCTTTTTAGGTACGATTGAAGAGAAAATTTATCAACGGCAAATTTTCAAACAGCTGCTTAGTAATCGAATTCTGGTGGACCCAAGACAGCGAAGGTTTTTTAAAACGAACGATTTGGCGGAGTTGTTTGTTTTGAATGACGATAACGAAGATGCTAAATCGAAACATCTCAAGCCGACAGCAAACGGAGCTGCCAGAACAGCGGCAACTGAAACTGCAGCTCTGTTTGCAGGACTTGGCAGTGAGGTTGTCCCTTCAACGCATAAGCGTGCTTCCAACACGCACAGACGTGTTAACCATAGAAGAACGCGGCCAAAGTGCAATAACAAAGGTAGTAAGGGAGTTGAAGATGGCTCGAACTGGTCAGATTGGGATAAAGATCGAAATGCGATTGCTAGTCAAGGCGGTACGAGTACGCCAGTGCAGTGTTGGGACCAAGAGTTGGAGCATAGGCCTGAAGATGATTGTGTTGCTTTGAAAGAACATAAGGTAATTTGCTGGTTTGCTTTTATTGCAATTTTTGTTAATTTTCTTACTAAGTTAATACGCCGTTTTCAATAAGAAATTTTCCTCAACCGCAAAATATTTTTAACTTAGGGTTAATATTAAAGTTTTTGTCACGTATTAGTTGTACTCGAACAGTTTGTTGTATTAACCCTGTCCAGAGGGTGTTACACTAGTTCTATAGATTTGAAAGAGGGCTTTTACAGTTATTTTCTTTTCTTATCTTTTAGAATAATTGGTTTGCGTGTATTTTAGCAAATATAACTTGCTGCCTAAATACCAAGTCATTGTAAGTTCTTAAATGGACATTTTTTGACGAAGACGAGCGTGTTTTATAATTTTTGATACGCTATTTGTGTATAGAGCTAAAACGATTGTTTAGATTCTCAACGATAAACGGGTTGAAAAATTGAAATTGCTGGCGAGAAAGTTGGCTCAACAGATGAAAGACCAGTTGAACAATGCGTCTTGCACCAAGCAAAAGAAAGAACACAGACATTGCAGGCGTCATACGAAGAAACGTAAACATAGAAAACGTAAATACTTGATTTTTGCCAATGCGGCCTCAAAACTGTTATGTGTTGTGCACGAATGTTAATACTAAGAGTAATCGCATATCAGAAATACCAAAATATTAGAGCATGATACTGTTTAAGTAGACATTTCGATAAAAATTAAAGCATTACCAAACCAATTTGTTGTTATTTGCTATATTTTGTTACGCTTTTTATCTTTTACTCGTTAAAAGTTAATGTCTAAGCCGGATGTTAATTTTTTGCCGGAATCCGATGGTTAGGTAGCACCCTGATTAATACAGTGTCAGCGTCATTTTGATCTTGATGATGCACACACAATCAATTCATGATGGATGTTTCAGTAGCAGATTTTTAAATTTTTCGTAAGAATTTTAGCTACTTATAAGACCAGCTTTAAGTAGGGTCTTGGTGATGCTTGATATTTTTTTCTGCTATAGGTGCAAAAGTAGACGGAGTGGCGATTGCAAATTTACAACGACAAGTGACTTCAACCGGTGCTGTGAGCGATTGTGATGAACAAACATCAAAGCAACAAGACGATTACGTCCTGGGTCGGTTGTTTAAGAAAGCAGGTAAGTTTGAGTTTTCCTGTTGGTTGCAATTGTTCAGGTACTCATAGGTATTTTAAGGGTAATCGAGTAATGGGAAAGCAGTCATAGTTTAATTTCAATCGGTTGTATTTTGTACCTTTACGCTAGTGTTAAATTTTACGTAATCTATTTTCGGGAAACAGCCAATAACAATTAAAACGTTGCAGAACAACCTTAATAATATTTCGCTTGGTTGAGATGATTTAATACTCAGTTGTAGAACTTAGCTGCAAATGCTTATTAATCATCACTGAGAATGTAAATCAAAGAAATTAAAATGATACTTGATATTTAAGTCATGCAACTGACACAATAACATGCGTACACCAAGTAAAATGGCCACTGGAGTTTTTTGGCATCACTGTGCTGGCTACTGTAGCTTATTTGGAGTCAGCCGATGTCGAACGCACTGAATCCGTGAAGCTAAAAAGCTTCAGCATTGACCACAAATCCTATGTGCAGATGTGTGTTGAAATTTGTTTCAGGTGTATCGTCGGCAATGCAACACGACACAATCATGGAAGTATCTGCACGTCCTGATTATGATCTCGTTGAAGGAGAGGCGGTCAGAGTAGCTCAGCATGCGGCGCAGGCGCTAGCAGTTTCACGCAAGCGCATTGCTATTGAGCAAGAAAATGCCCTGCATACGGGTGTCCCAACATGGACAGGGTTACATGGCCAATCTGGGGCGCCAGATGGATGGTACGTAAGTTAGAATTGGGGGAGGTTTGCGGTAATACGTTATGTCGGAATCGGACAGCTAAGTTATACCGGAATCGGGATTACAACATTTGTGGCTATGCGGATAATTTGTATTAAAAAGTATAATATTGCATTAGGGTGTCTGTTGGCTGGCAACAATTCTCAAAAACTTTTCATGAGCAAATTGGCAATCATTTTTTGGCTCTGTGAAGCTAAACTACAATCAAGTATTGATAAGTTAACGTATAGAAAACAAATTAATAGATAAATGATGCCGAATTTTTATGCAACATATCACAACAAGTAGGCCTATTGATTGTGCAATCACACTAGAAATCGGAAACGGAACTCGTTTTGAATTGAAATTCTAATCGGAGTCGGAATTCCAATTGCACCCTGTTGTTTGCATGCTCGCTAGATTGAAATTTTGCATGCAATGTTGAGTACGTATTGGCAAAGGCAATATTGATTAAGCCTACTTATATTTAAGGTACAGCTTTTATGATATTGTTGAGCTTGTACTGCTTAGATTTGTTTGAAGAAATTGTTTTAATTCATCTGGTTCGTAAGGTAGGTAGTTTATCAAACGAAGTTGTGTAGGTTTTAAGAAATCAGTGTAAGCAAATAGAATTTCTTTTTGGTTATGTGATAAAATTTTTAGTGGTATTTTATAGGATTACGCGGAAGGTCAAGAAAGCTATTAAGCAGGTAAGGTTTTGTGATTGTGTTTTGGTTCACTCTTAAAGCTTAGTGAGGAATTTTGCGAAAATTGGATTAAATTTCGAAAATCAGAATTGCCAAGCAGGTGCAACCGGAATTACAATTTACCGGAACCGGAATTTGAAAATTTTACCGGAACCGGAAACGGAACCGGAAAGTGAAAAATGCATTTCACCAAAAATTTCATGTTATTCTTATTTTTTGCTCTATTATTTGTGAAATAACCTTAGTCGAACATAGGTATTTATTTTATTTGTTGTATTTTAGATTTTCGTCGTCGACTGAAGTGAAATCCACCATCATTGGCTTATATTTGGAGTACAAGTGACTTTCAAAAGAGATTCTTAAAAATTAGCAAAGTTAAGAAAACGGCCAAATTATAACACCGGAATTTTTAAATCCGGTAAAGATTTACCGGAACCGGAAGGTGAAAAAATGCCGGAACCGGAACCCGAACCGGAATTCCGGTTGCACCCTGTAATGCCAAGAGTTGGTATTGTAAACATAACATATTTAAGATGGTGAGTCGAAGAAATAAGTCACATTCGCAAACAGTTTGTGGGTCCAAAAAATTAGTTTGTAAAAAGGAAGCACAGCGCAGTTAACGTTGTTACCCGTGTAGGAACAAAATTATAAGAAACTATAGTAATATATTTCGAAATTACCGTGGTTAAGTTTCATATTTTAAAGATATATGCGCTTAATATATGCGTCCGGCCTGACATTGTTCTATATGGCTCGGATACTTTTTTGGTATTCGCCGGCAGCGCCCTGACTAGTTGTGCTATCTCCGCATTCTTTAGTATAGGTTCAATACTGATAAGAATTGAAATAAGTTATGACTTTTCTGCTATTTCAGAAATCTAATCCATTTAGCGGGCATCATTTGTCAAAACGAGGCGCCTTTCGATCGTCGACAACAGCACCTGGAACAACAAATGGGTCGCATTCACAGGCAAAACGGGTAACAACGAAACCAAAGTATTTGCAGATTCAAGAATACCAAGAAAGACAGAAGCATCGGAAGGAGAAGGAAACTCGGAAAGAGCGGGAAAATCAGAAACGAAAAGGGAAAGACCAATGCCGAGATGTGGAGAGTGATTTGGAGCACGATGAAGACAGTGAACAAAGTCTTACGGCAGCTGAACTGATTGCTGTGATAAGGTGGGTTGAATATCGCAATAAAAGTAATTGACAGTAATTCTTAGACTGCGACATGCGATCCGTACATCGTGTGTTCGAGCCCCACCGTATCTGCGGCAAAAGAGTTCATGAAGGGATGTATATGGTACTGCATCATTAACTTAGAATTTATTATGAAGTAAATTCGCTGCTAGAGGCAGCCATGTTGTTGTTGTAGTAGCCAAAGGAGCCATTCAGTCGTCGCTCGTCGTCTTCAGGCCGAGGAAAGTTGCCGCGAGTAGTGGGCTGTCCCATAAGGCGAAGACTGTCAGACTCGTGGGTTTCGCCGGACAATTGAACAAATGATTGGTGTCGTGCGGCCTCTGTGAGCAGTCGGGGCATTCGTCGCTAACTGTTGGATCCAGGCGTGCTAGGTACGCGTTCAGGCGTTTGCACCAGCCTGATCGCAGCTGAGACAGCGTTGTCCGGGTTTCACGGGGGAGTAGTGATTCCTCAGCAGCAATGGGTGGTGGGTATCCCTCAAGGACGATGTTTTCTTTATACTGGCTTGTTGCTGAGGCGACTGCTGCGGTATGCAATCTTGATATGCCGACTTTGTAGTCAGCTGCGGTTAGGCCAGATACAGGGACATGTGGGCCTACGGTTTCGCCATACTGGGCTGCAAGGTCTTGTCGTATGCTGCGGTGGGGTCGAGGCTGCTGCGTCAGTTCGTGGCAGGGATGCGAGGGCTTGTGGCAGGAGAGTAGATACTGGGCTGCTAGCAGGTCGTTATGGGCTTGGTCTGGCAGGATCTTGGTTTCAAAATGCAGGTGATCCTGATGGGACATCAGGTGGCAGCCAGTGATCGTTCTCAGGGCACCATTTTGGGTTCGTTGGAGGTCTTCCCATCGCGAGCGGCTGAGGTGAGGTGACCAGATGGGGGCGCCGTAGTTCATGATAGATCTGGACACCGCTTTGTAGGTCGTGGTTAACACTTCCTTGTTATGACCCCAGCTACTGCCAGCTAGGCATTCCAAGACGTTGTTCCTCGCAGAGCACTTCTCCTTCGTGTGCTTCGCATGTGCCGCGAATGTGTGCATGTTGTCGAGCACCACACCCAGCACCTTCAGGTTCTTCACTGTCGGAATAATCTTGCCTGCTATTTCTACGTCGAGGTTAGTTTTTACTTCACCTGTGAAAGTGGTGAAGAGTGTTGCCGTTGACTTTTCGGCTGACAGCTGCAGGTTGTGGTGGCCAAACCAATCGCTCAGGGTAGTGAGGTACTGGTTGAGGGGCTCGATTAACGGTTGAACAACTGGACCTGAGGTGAGAACGGTACAGTCGTCGGCGTAGCTGATGAGTTTGATACCTGCTGGGGTGTTGGCATGTCAGCGATGTAACTGTTGAATAGCAGGGGTGAGAGCACGCTGCCTTATGGTACTCCTTGCTTGACTCGCCGGCATCGGGATTTTACGTTGCGGAAGTCAACGAAGGTCTGGCGGTTGAAGATGTAGTTGGCCAGCCATTTCTTGATTGGGTCCGGTGCTGTTGAATTGGCGATACCCTGCATGAGCTTGGTGTGGCAGACGGTGTCGAACGCCTTTGATAGGTCCAGGGCCACTAGTATGGAGCGGGAACAAGGCTTCTTCTGGTTTAACCCGTTGCTGCTGAGTTGTTGGTTAATAAATTTGTAACAAAGGAAAAACAATATTCCTCATCTAATTTACACTGTTTATTGTATAAAATTAAGAGGACTGCAATTTGTTTCTTGAATTGTGATTGTGAGATTTACTTCAAGGTTTTCCAAAAATGTGTAACGCTTCGTTTGCATCTGCATTAAGGTAACTGTTTTAACTTAATACATTTTCGTAAATATGTTCGTAAATTTATACTGAAATGCAAACAACGTAGCTAACATAACAACTGTCCATTATTATAATGTATGTAGTATGCTCGTTACCATTCGATTAAACAATCAATTTATCTCTGACTGTTTAAAGGGAACGCCGGTTGAGATCTGGAAACTGCACGGCGGAATTTGATGTTGTGGATCCCTATGACTCAGATTATCAAGGGCTGGAGCCAAATATTGTTAGACCCCGGTTTTGGATTAGCGCAAAACCGATTAAAGTGAACCACGAGGAAGTAAAGGATTTCCAAGAAATCAGTAAGTTAGTTTATTTGTTTTAAACAAATTGCCGATTAACTTGTTACGTTAGTCCTTTACCACTTGGAATTTAAACAACTTCAGCGTAATTATACTTTTCAAGTTCGGAATCGCACCGGGAACTCCGGAGTGGGGGTGTTTGCCAGCACCGCTCGCTGGGGCCAAATTGATTTATCACGTTTTGTAGTAAAGATTTTGCAATTGCAACTCGCATACTCGTTTCCTTATAACGCTCATAAGGCAAAATGCTACATCAGATTTTGCTACTCTTAAGAGAATAGTGTGACAAGAGAATTACAATCTCTCACATACTTACCTGCTTAGCGGTTGTTTACCTATAATTCTGCTTGTACGGCATGATATTATCTACTTTAAGTGGCCGCGATAACGCTGTCCTTCTAAACTCGTGGCGCTCAGTGGCAACAGGCAATACGGTGTTACGCATTCTTTATGCTGATTATGTGAATGATTGGTCAAATAATAATTTCTAATCTAATAGCTGGTAGGATATATGGTATTTTTGCGTTTAATTTATTCTATTAACCTGCATTACTGTTGTTATAGTCGTATCACAAGGTCTTTCGCAAGCTTCAAATTCTGAACCTAGAGAACGGCTTGATCTTGTTGAAATCGCCGCTGATATAAGACACTTTTTCAATTGCCAAACGGAGGACTCGTGCGTTGATGGAACAGCAACAACCGATGCAATTTTGACGCATTTCAAGCCACGACTGAAACTGAATAGTGAAGAATTGCCTGCGTTCAAGTCGTTGCTAAAACAACTTTGTATTATGAGTGCACCGTCAGAAGTGACTGGAAAAAGCGTTTGGAGACTCAAGGATGAATTTCGGTAGGCATTGTGTCAACAATACAAAACGCTTTTCGCATTTTGAAAAAGGCTTTAGTTATATTGGTGCTGTAATAGCGTTTTAACAGAGTTCCAAAGGTTTGGAAGGACGCTGTCTGAAATGAGAAAATCGTTTGAAATAGCTTATTATTTTTGAAATTATTTTTAAATAGGTTGGGTATAATATTGTGGAACTAAAATTAGTTTTTAATGAATGTTTTCTAATTTTTTTTGAAATTGGCATTTGATAGCTTTATGCTTTAGATTTTGAAAAATATTTAGCCAATGAAGTGGGAAAATTGATATCTTTCGGGGTATCATTGTTTTTAGTTATGTATAGACTGGTACGCCATATATACGTTATAAACCGTTAGCCTGACAGCGTTTACAAATTTTATATGGGCTAAGAAACTCGGATGCCGATACAATGAATATGAAATGGAAAGCTACATATGAATTTGCGAAGCCCCGTTTTGTTCTTGACTGTTTTCGAGAGTGCATAATATTCTGATGAACATGGAAATGTTTTATTTCGATAGAATAATTAGGGTTGCTACAATGAGTGGCCCATGTAAAAAGATCAGGGGCGGAACGTTTTTCTGTGGGATTGTAATAGAGTAAGCTTTAACCTTTAGACTATTTTTTGCTTGGCTTAGGCTTGGGCTAAGGAAGATGGTCATTCTTACACTTTGGTTTAGGCTTAGGTTTAGGAATATACTTATAACACTATTCCGCCCCTGTTCTTTACATTGGCCCAATGAGTTAAGAGGTTCACGTTTCAAGTATTGCAACCGCGTTGTCTAGTTTGAACTAAAGCTGTGTCAATTGAGTGGTATATAAATGGACTTTGTGTAAATATGTTTTGTGTTTTTCTGTGTTATACCTTTATTGTGATTAAATGGTCAATTTGTTCGTGTAAATTCAGAGTGTCTATTTAGGTTTGGTGTGTCAGCGTGGTAACTTAAATATTTTGAGGCTATTTCGTTTTAAAATTTGAATAATTTTTCTAATTTTAGGAGTATTTTTGTTCACTATTATACTTACAAATTGTAGAAAAGCCCTGTTGGTATTTGGATAAATCGGTGAAAAAAGTTGTTGCCAGAGGTATGCGATTGGCAGGGTACAACCGGAGCTCCGGGTCTGGCAGAATATTGATCGGCTTAGGTATAAATTTTGCTAGAGGTATGGGGGTCTGATTTTCATTCTACGGTCTTGTGAAAAAATGACCCAGCAACTGTTGATTTTCATAATTTATATTTCATTTCGAACAATTGTAGTCTATCTGTAAGAAAAAATTACGATATATATCGTGATTTATAATTTTGACCGTCAAAATAACAGAATTTCCGTTATTTCAAACGGAAACAGAAACGGACACAGATTTTTGACAGAAACGGATATCCGTTGGCGACTACTGGAGCACAGTGAAAACTGATTAGATATCAAATTAAGCAAACCGCTCATACCGCTCATAATTTAAGGAACAGACTGTGAGAAGTTCGCGATTTTACCTAGACCCTGTATCACCTTATTCACAGTTCTTTTCTCGATGTACGCTTATTGCTCTGATTCAGTACACGCGGCCGGTATATTTAACCCTCCCAAATCCTTTATATACCAAGTATACACCAGCAAACTACACGTTATGTAATTCACCTAGCAACCTGATTCGGAATCCTTAGAACCGATGCATGAATCAGTTTAGTCCAGCCACTGGCTCTAAATTACCAAAGCTTTTACAATTCCCGAAAATCCGTGCAATCCTGACCCCGTTAGAATTACACCCAATTTTACCATGCACTCTAAAACCCCGTTAAAGATGCACCCGAGTTTTGCGACCAATCTAACCCCGATAGATTTGGCCCAATCCGTTGTACAATAGAAACCTAACCCCGTTAGATTTACTAAACTACGTTTCCCCAGG
Source organism: Enoplolaimus lenunculus (assembly GCA_030248215.1). Taxonomy (NCBI): domain Eukaryota; kingdom Metazoa; phylum Nematoda; class Enoplea; order Enoplida; family Thoracostomopsidae; genus Enoplolaimus; species Enoplolaimus lenunculus. The sequence continues at coordinate 237,670 of JASANG010000036.1, read as the reverse complement.
TTCTTCTTTAAATCCCAAATTCTTTTAGCACATGACAACAGTATTCTATACTGGGTAAACCTAAGCGTCCAGTGCTATTCCAATTAGACTCAAACACCGTGGTTTCCTTCACATTCTAGGCCACCGTGACTATACAATTGGGTGTCCGCCGATGCCAGCTTAGGTCCAGAGCCACCCATCCTGTACACGCTCCCTGCAACAACAACAATCTACAACAACAACAACAATTTCTAACCAACAGTAAAGCACCATTTTGGTGCTGACATAGCCTAGCTATGTCCTTTCACGCAAAAGTAGCCGGAAATAATTGCAACATTATTCAATGGCCACGCAGGGCCCAGGTAAGTTTACATTGCGGACGCAGTCGTCATAGCATAGTTTTTACCAATTTTACGCCCTGTAGCAACGCCTAAGCCTAACTTAAGTTCTAAGAGAGACTAGGAGGAGCCAGGGACTCCTTTAAGGTGTGGTTTTGATTTGTGGCTTTATAATTTGTATTTTAGCATTTAGATTGAAATAAGGTTTAAGAGTGGCAGCGCCACCTACACAGACGATTAAGCTAATTTAAGTTTAAGAAAAGTTTATAGCAAAATTCAAAACAAACACAATGACTTACATATGCGTAGTCATGCACTGCAAAAAATTGCGAGTCAAATTGACTCTCTCAGAAATAGGCTTTTCCGGACTACACAAGTGAGTCAAGATTCGACTCCGCCAGAGTCAAATTTGACTCACTGTGCAACTCATTTAGTCGAGTGTGACTCTGACGGAGTCGAATTTTGACTCAGTTTGTGTAGTCAGGAAAAGCCTATTTCGAAGGCAGTCAATTTGACTCACCACTTTTTACAGTGTGGATTTTAGTTTGATGGCATGCATCGCTGAACTGCTTAAGTGCGCCGCTTTGCTTGTGCGTTTTATATCCGAGGTGTGTGATTACAAATGAAATGAGTTGCCAAACCAAAGCCGCTTCAAACATCTAATGTTCACGACTGAACCTGCTCAATATTTCAACGTCACCCCTGCTTCTCTAATTCCAACTTCAGGATCTTTTGCAATGGGAAATCAAGGATTTTTCGGTGGGAATTCGAGGCTGGACCAGCAGTCCACTCCCCCGAGCTAGTGCCGAGGCCAACATTAATGTTTTCAAGATCACTATTTCGGAGTATACGCAACGTGTGTTGTATGAGGCATTTTTCTCGGAAATATGTAAGATTTGTCAGTGCACAATGTCTAAAACCAAGGCATTCCATGCTGCAGGATTAAACCGGGGGAAAATGTTTTCTGGGGGTCATTGTGCGTTAAAGCAGCCATCCAACGCAAAAATGACGCAGTTCAACTCAACGCGTCGCTTTTACATTGTAATATACATTTAAAAAATATAAATTTCGTTACTGTGGAAAATACGTTTTTTGTTCCGCAGTAGTCTACATAATCACAAAAAGCGAAAGTAGATATTCAAGTCTTTAAAAATTATAATTTAATTGAAATCATCAAGAGAGGTTATAATGTGACAAGTCGGCATTAATGTTCCAATATATTAAGACTAGAGCAAGTCCTGAAGGTTTGGGCCAATATTACTTTTAGCAATGTAACAGGCAAAACATATCCCTAAGTTTAAGCCTCCTCAGCGTAATAAGCCTAAGCCCAAGCAAAAAAAATTGAAATTCAAGCCTGCACTATTGCGGTCCAGTGAGAGAAAGTGGGAACTGGCTGATCCATAGGCGGGCGGGCATGTGTACGATCCCCTCTGAGAAATTAATCTGTGAAAAATGGTAAGGTTCCTACCTTACATTTTTTCACTCTCAGAAAATTGTTTTGTAAATAATGACACGGTTCCTGTACCTTAAAATTTTTTCTTCAGAAAATTGTTTGGAGAAAAATCGTTTTCAGAACATTTACCAGCTCACCTTTCCCCGTCAGAAATTTAACGTTAGTGTCAGCTTTTGGGTCAGAGTATTTCCTTTAGCGCAACAAGTTTACGCGAGTGCTTTAGAAACAAAAATCGACGTTCGGAAACCAAAACACGCAAATTTGAGTTTCGGATATCCGAGGCAGAAAATTTAATACGTATATGGGTGTAAACGGATAGTAAAAATAACGGAAACAGAAACGAACAGTGAAAACGGGTAGGTATTGAAGTATAAAAGTTTCAAAAATGTTTTATTTTTATACCAAGTGAAAACATTCACCATTTTTTTTAAAAATTCGGCCCATGTAATGATCAGGGGCGGAACGTCTTTCTGTGCGAATACAATAAAATAAGCTTAAGCTTTAGATTAATTTCTAAAGAAAAAATGGCAGATGCATCGAAATTTTTAAGACTTTGAATGAATTTCACGATTTTTATTCCGTTTCAAACAATTGCAGCATATCTTCAATCAAAAATTGCTAGATATATACGCGATTTATAACTAATTTTGAACATAGAAATAACAGAATTTCCGTTATTTTTATAACGGAGACGGAAACGGATAGATCAAGGTGTGAATGAGTAGTAAAACAACGGAAACGGATAGCGGTCAAAATAACGGAAACAGAAAACGGATGTTGAAGTATATAGAAGTTTCAAAGATGTCCTATTTTTCTGCCAACACAATTGAGGCATGTATGCACTTAGGTTTCTAAAATGGTGAAGAAAAAATAATGGAAGCACCGAAATTTTTAAGATTTTGGATGGATCTCGTAGTAGTTATATTCGTAATTTTTTACTAATCTTAACTACAAAATTAGCATAATTCCCGGTATTTCTATATTAACGTAAACAGGAACAGACTCCGAATTTTATCGGAAACGGATATCCGGTTTGCACCCTGATTGTTATATGTATGTAATTTTAATTTCCATGTTTTTGGTCCAAGATTAAGGTTACGATGCCACATACGCTGCAAAAATTGTGAGTCAAATTGACTTTCTCCGAAATAGGCTTTTCTTGACTACATAAACTGAATCAAAATTCGACTCCGCCAGAGTCAAATTCGACTCAATTTGACTCTGACGTAGTGGAATTTTGACTGTTTTTGTGTAGTCAAGAAAAGCCTATTTCGGAGAGAGTCAATTTGACTCACCATTTTTTGCAGTGCATGACCCGTCACTTATAAAGCACTGACACGACATCTTAACCCATCATATTTGAATAAACACGTTTTCAAACACAGTTGATAATGTTTTTGCCTTAAGATATAAAAGCGAAAAATAGATTAAATATAACTATTTTTGCAACAATTTGTGCCGTAATTGTATTTTTTGACTTTCACTCCGTACAATTTTTGAATAAAAGTTGGTGTTTTTGCTACATTTTATTTTGACAAAACTTATATTTTTTGTTTGAGAGTTTCACGAGAAAGGTTATGAGTTTGAGTAAAAATCAAAAATTATGAATCAGCTATCTACTGTTCACAAATTGATTATTTTTCGAAATGTTATCATCCTCGCGTTATTGATTTGCAATTCAACTACGTCCTTGGAGCTTAAACAGCGTGAAAGTACGTTGAAAATAGGATATGCATTTGAAATTTTTAAATAAACTTTGCGTTGAACAAAATATTTTACATCGCTTAGTTAAAACGCCTTCCACTGAGAGGCTGTAATTCGATACGCGGCTTTGAATGCTATCTTTTACAAAATAGAAAATAATCACGTGAGAAAAACGTTGATGTCATCTCGATTTCTGCATCTTTTTAACTGGTTAATTTTGTTCCACATCCGGCTCTAACAAGTCTTATTGACGTCCATTTCCGCTACATTTTACCTCCAGTATTATTCTGAGTCTAAACACGGGAAACTGTTGTGTAATGTTTTCATTTTAGATCAAAGTTCGACCGCGTCTACAGTACTCTCGTCATCAGATTGGGTAACTCCTGACTCAATATCCAACGGATCCGGAAACGAATCCTCGTTGTGTAGTTCACCTTGGGTGCCTTGGTCTTACGTGAACGGATGCGTGTGGCCTATTAGACAAAATTATACTCAACTGCCTGTGGCTTGTACTGCGTTGTCGTTGCCTGCACATTTTCCCAGGATTATGTTAAACGTATGTTGCTTTAAATATTGAATATGCGTGTTGGTCGCAGGGTTGTTTTTTCCGGAAAAAATTATGACCGGAAAAAATGAATTTTTTCCGTTTTTCCGATGACCGGAAAAAATGATTTTTTTTTATTTTTTTCCGAAAAAAATGGAAACAAATGCAAAAAAAACCATTTTTTTCCGGTAATTTTTTCCGGCCAACAACCCTGGTTGGATCGTTTTGTTGGTAATTTAAGATGCGCTGCTTTGTATGGATCACGTAAAAATAAGAGGGACGGAACGTTTTTGTGCCGGAATGCCGTAGAGTATATAAGCTTAAGCTCTCGACGTATTTTTGCTTTAGGCTTATGCTTAGGTATAAAACTCATTCCTACGCAATACGCATAGGCTTAAGCTTAGGAATATGCTTATACTACTGTTACTGCTGTTAACACTAATTATTCCATCGTAAATACTCATCGCTTGTATTTTTATGCATTTAAAATTAATTGCAGAATTAGCTAAAACTCTCCCTATAAATTCGTTGGCACATGTTACCAATACCAGCCAGCCTGCTGAGAATATCCCAATCTTCCAGTGTCCCAGTCTTCCAGTGACTCTTACCCTCCCATTCTCCAAGTCTCCCAGTATTCCTGTATCTCAGTCCATAACCAGTTTCCAAGTATCCCAGAATCCTTGTCACCCAGCGTCCCAGTCTACGAATGTCCCAGTTTCCCATTGTCCCAGTTTTGCACTCAGTGTTGCAGCCTCTCTCAGTGGGCAGAGACTTATAATTAACATGGGTCCATGTGTTTGTCACTAAAGCATTAACTTTGAATTTTTGAGTTTCACAAAATTTGGCAAATTTTAAACGCTTATGTAACATGTACGTTATACTGCACGCGAAACTGCAAAAAATGTCTGGGTCTGAGTAAGGCCCGACGTCGTTTTAACACACTCTATTTTACGAGACCACTATAAAGTCAGGTAGTCCTTAACGAGGACGTAATATTGCGCTGCGTTCATATAGCATCGCAAACATACATAACAACGACACAAAGACGTATATACACTTTATTTTTTACTTAATTTTTTAGCTTTTGTCCCGACTTCCTTTGGACACTGTCGGGACAATTAATAGTGTCTACGTACCGCACAAAATTGTACCTGCACGCGAGTTGCAGCTTCGATTTGTACACAGATCCCTACCGGGTGGTTGGTCAAAATTTTACGTTAGCGCGCGCATTATAACGTGGATGACCCATTAAATCATATGTTTATTTTTTACATTGACATTTTTAGTACCTCAATGCAAAAGAACAAGAGTGGTATGCATACGCCCAGGCTGATCTTCGCAATCGTGGACTGTCCGAAGACACTTGTGGTGCGTGCAGTTTCAAAATGCGATGCCGAAATAAACAAAACAATGCGTCAGCGGTAAACGAGTCAATTTTCTGCCCGTAAGCTGTGCCATAACTGCGGCCGATTATCCTAAGCTGAAATATTTGTATCAGTCTTGTAATTTCCGTATTTTTGAGTATTATATACACCTTTCGTATGGCAAGTTCTTACTATTTTTTGAATGAAGTTTTGCATAGTTTTTACAAAATTTAATTGTTTGGTGTGTTTCGTTTTAACTTTTGGTAAGTTCCGTTTTAAGTAAAAACTGCCAAGATTTGGTATTAAAATAAGCGTATTAAACCAAAAGATTTAAGAACGCCATTCAAATATTTGCTAAAATTATCAAATTAAATATTATTTTAAACTACGTCGTTTCGGCTTACCTGCCGCTGGGGTAAATTTCACCTCTGGTTGCACCCTGATCGATGAGTATTTGCGCTTACAAGTTGCCGCTATCCGAGACCTTATTATGAGTCCATTCTTTCAAATGAGTTGAACAAGCTCGAGCGTCCCAATCTTTTTATGGTCGGTAATGATGATGGACGTCTTCCCACCAGGACCCCTGTCAACCTCTTGCGGACCACACAGGCTACGCCCTTAGAATTCATATCCCCGCTCAATGCTGTAACTTTGAAAGCTTGCTGAGTAGTGATCAGTAGTAATCCTGTGATGGCAGGACTATCACTGGTGGGTTAGTTTTATGGGCACCCCCATATGACCGCCCGACGGCAAAAGAGCAGACATAGGTTTTAAACTAACCTTTTTGCTTATATTTAGGCTTAGGAATATGGGCCAATGTTACTTTAAGCGTCGTAACAGTCCATTAAGCGTATTCCTACGCCTAAGTCTAAGCCTAAGCGTTGCAAGAATGTGTTCCTAAGCCAAAGCCTAAGCCTAAGCAAAAACAGTAATCTATAATCTAAACTTTTACTCTTTTATAGACCCACAAGTAACCTGGACGCTCCTTATGGGCCGGAATATGCTTGTAAAACTGTTTAAACCAGCAAAACAAATTGGTTACGTTTTTATTAGTTTCAGAACGTCCGAACGTCAAATATCGTTTGATCCGTACTGCCATTCAACTACGCCTTGCTTACTCAATCCAGACGAGCGTAATCGATGCAGTCCGCCGGTCATATCCGGTATCAAATTTTCACGCGATCCTATGGACAATTTTGAAACCGTTTTCGCAGTGGTTGCCGACCGAATTCCATCGCTGTCGGCGATATTTGATGTTTTACAATTTTCTCAGGCGGAAAATTCAAATTTTACCGATTCAATTTTTGATATCGTCGACGGTAGTACTTCAACAGATGCTGATTTTATGCGAATTTCAAAATTCATGACGCCGCGACGAGATGATTTAGGAGGTATGGAAGTGAAATTTTCGGTTGGAGTCAGGTTTAAAGATGAGATTTTACTAAAATTGGTCGCTACGACTATTTATTGAGAACAATTAAAAGTTGACGACACGGAGTCACACTTATTAAAGTAATTAAAAATAAATAACAGTCAGTAACCGAATAACAGGAGGTACGCTCTGCACAGGCTAAATAAATATTAATCGAACTCTTATTGTTTGTTTAGTACCCGTGTGAACTATTCGTCAAAACGTTTGCAAAAAATTCGATTTTTGTATTTCCTATCATATGATGATAGCAGAATTTTGTGTTGATGTGAAATCCTCATGTGACAAAACGTGACCCGACTGACTGCCTTAGTTATAACGTGAATTCCGCATCATTTCAAAGTTTCTTTTCATTTTGAAAGATAAGGTTGAAACGCGAAATGTGTTTTAAACAGCGATTCGTTTTTTGATACACGTTTCTTTAGTTTTCATGCTAATCAATTACACACAATTGAAAGTGTCCATTATTGTTCTTTTGCACCCTTAACCCTCTCACTCCATAGAGTATAGTATGAGCAACTAAATACAATAATATACGAGCAATATAGAAACTGTGAGCAGAGTTTAACAATTCTAACATATATGCGCGGTGCAAAATCTCCACAAGACGTGAGAGCCCCCTTCGGGCTCGAGCGTCAAGCTCCTATACCTTAGCGGTCATCGTAAACGCATCCAACCCGTGAGACTGGGGTTCGAATATTACCTTGAAATTACGTCTCATTTAAAATTGAAAATATTCATGTGAGAAAGGGTTAAATGGCTTTATTTGCAGCATTTGAGTTGAACGTGTAACAGATGAAAAACTCGTTGTTACGAGCGACTTATAATTAAAACGGTCAAACATGATTTCGATTTATTAGTTTGTTCTTAAATTTTGTCTCAATATTTTGTTGACACAAATTTTTTCAGGTTTGTTGTTCGGAAACAGCGGATTCGTCGCTCGATTACTGTCGAACTTATTATTAATTCGGCCGTTGTCAAATTTCGATGAAATGAAACGCCGGTTGAGAAGGCGAATCGATGTGTCTCAAGCGTTACATTCCAAACGAAGCCTAACAAACACGGATTGGATCAAGCAAGTGATCACTAAGCTCACTGAAGATACTCATATTTCGTCAATTCACGACTGGAATTGTGTATGGTGAGCGTGAGAGTGCTTGTAGAGCAGTTTTATCCGCGGGTAAACGCGGGTCGGGTAACAAATTTCAGCCGCGAGCATACCTGCGAGTAATGATTAGTATTACGTGGGTAAAAAATTGACAGTTTTTTACCCGCGGGTAAAAAATTGACAGTTTTTTACCAGCGGGTAAAAAATTGACAGTTTTTTTACCCGCGGGTAAAAAATTGACAGTTTTTTACCCGCGGTTAAAAAAAATGATTGTTTTTTACCCGCGCCAAACCTTTACGAGTTAGGGTGCAAAACTTACGCTGTTATAACTAAGTCAGTCAGTGAGCATTGAAAAAGCAAAAATTTCTGTGCTTTATTTAATTGGGTTTGAAATGTTGTTGTTTCTATTAAGCTTTTATGCGTCGGGTCGGGCATACAAAACTTTACCCACATCTCAATGTATTTATAGAGGCTTAAATTCATGCTTGCGTTTAGGCTTTAGACTCAGATTCACGTTTAAGCTTTAGGCTTAATTTACAACCGTTCAGAAGCTGTCCTATACTGTGGTTTTGGGTATGCAGAAAAACTTGTTTTCGGTTAAGCAATAAATTTTTCGGTACAAGAAAAGCATAAAATGAAATGTGACGCATTATTAATTTAATTCTGTTTGTTTTACACTTCAAACGTGTTAATTTCAGGAGTAAATCCGCCGGAAAATGTGCTTGCTGTTGTGGAGCTTATATTCCGGATCCGGACACACTGCAGTGCGTTGATACTAACCCTATAATGTCTGCTTTATTAACGAATGAAATCGTTGATCAAGGAAGCCCCTCTGATAGCGACGATCTCGAAAAACGAATTGTAAACTTTTTGAAAAGAATACAAGCAACTGCTGGTTAAATGATAATTTAGTATTCAGTGGGTTTATATCTTAAGCCTAAGCCTAAGCGCTGCAAAAGCGTATTCAGAAGCCTAAGCTTAAGTCTTAGGAAAAAATGTAGTCTAGAATGTAAGCCCTCTCTTTTACGGACCCACCAGACATCTGGACGGTCCTAAAAGTAACATGGGCCATAAAAATAATGAAAACGGAATCGAGTAGTGATCAGAATAAGCAGAAACGATGTTACAGCTTTTGCTAGTTCTTTAATATGTTTAATAGCAGAAGGACAATATGATGTCCATCCTGAAAACGGATTTGAAGTATATGTAAATGTTAAAAATAGATTTCTTTTCTGCCAGCATGATTGAGGCATGAAAATATTTACTAGGTTGTCTAATTTTTTAAAACAGAAACAGCCAGGGTGCAACCGGAGGTAAAAAATACTGGAGCCGGAAGCCAACGAAACTTGCCGGAACTGGAGGTGAGGCGAAATTTGGTAGTTTAAAAATGATGGATAAGTCAACTTTAGCTAATATCTACAATATGCTGTTTGTTTAGTTTTACGCCAATTTTCAGCGAAATTCTTTCCTAAAAAGTGACAAAACTAAAACGAAACACGATAAACATATAAATGTTGCAAAATTTTACTACCGAAATTGCCGAAAAAAAATTGTACCGGAGCGAGGCCGATTTTATACCGGAGCCGGACCTCCAGTTGTACCCTGGAAACAGCGGATGCACTGGATGTTTCAGATTTTGGAAGAATTTCGTAATTTTCATTTCATATCGGAAAATTGCTGAACATCAAACTTGCAGTAACATATATTTTCGGCATTTTTAAGGGAAACGGGCCACTTGTTTATAGCCGAAACTTATATCCAGGGATACCCTGCTGAAATACATTGAAATCATGCAAGAATTCTTAGTTTTAAGAAACATCCCATAAAAAAAATAATCATACAAGATAATTCTTCAAAATCTATTCTGCTATCGGCAACTATTGATTAAGTAACTATAAGAATGTTTACTGTTTGAAAAAGTTTCAATCGATAGGTATCATCTAGATGGAAGTTGAAATCGTAGCTACACACAGTGCAGCCCATAAAATATTTCACCTGCCTCTAACAAAAGTTTCAGCTCCGATCGCAAAATCATCTGTCATTCACACAATGCGTGTTGAAGTGGCTACAGGTCTGAGGCTCTAGTGTGTGTATTATACAAAACACATATTTTACTGACAACAGGCAATGCTGGTAAAGAAAAGATGTAAAAATATGAGTTGCGAAGATAAACATGAAACAGGTAACGCTTTATTCTACTAATACGAAATCTTACCAGACTCATTTACCTTATAAAAACTCTTTCAAGCATCAAGTAAGTATTAAAACAACGTACTTGAATCACGCTAAACATCCTAGAATCTACTCAAAATGCCATAGCAATCCCATTCGAGCTCACCAATACACACATAAATCCACAGTTCAACAGCATCATTAACTCTAACTGATTCATTGCGCAGTAAAATTTTCAATAATGTTATTTTATGCTTAACAGGCAAGAAAAGTCAAATTTTTAAAACTTAAACGATAGAAAAGAACCCTAAGCTCATTAAATATAACCCCATAAAACAGCCCTAGAGTCTGAACAAATAAAACGAATCGATTCAAGGTCCCGTATTCTCAATTACGTGTAGCATCAATTAGTGCCACAAGTTCGTGATGGGTTTTTGAACCGACGAATTTTTTTGACGCGGATCTTAAAATTCACACGTAGAGTACTCAAATGTAAACATTTGATGAATTTCGAAGCCCAGTGTTTGCTTATTTAAAGGTGATACATACGTGCAACACACATTTTAGAACACGGGTAAAGGTTTAAGGCCCTGCTTAATACCAGCAAAATGGGGCACCATTATGCGATCAAAACAATTTTCTATAACTGGAATGACTATCTTCGGATTGCTGCGAAATTTCTTTCAAATGGCCTTCAAGCATTTCTGTAAAGCACATCTTTTATGATTCACTTTAAACACAAAAGGAAAAACGTATGAACGCCATACCATTATACGTAAAATTTTGAAACATGCACTTTTGTAAAAAATTAAAAACATACTAATTTATTTAAGATACAATGGCTGGGTTTCCGAAATCTTACTTAAGTTTCGAGCAAAGTCAAATAAACTCCGAATGCCAGCGATTGTCATAACAAGAAAGTTATAGCTTTGCTTTATATTAAGAAGGCACCGTGCGTCTACAATTTCAATTAGACTAAGGTTAGCATGCCTGAATGGTTAATTTGTAATCTGTCAAATTTAGTCAGCGCCATAACTATTTACTTAACTTAAGTACTTTTTAAAAGTGGCAAAATCCTTAGCACGTACTGAAGTACAAAGTTGTACTTAAACAGGATTTCGGAAACCCAGCCAATGTCATATTTTATCGCAATATCAGATCGTTTACAGTACAACTTAATATAATGTATTTACCTGTTTTATCGTCAACCCATTGTAACGTATCCATTTGTCGGCTGAGAATTTTTGTTATTTGCAGAAGCTGAAATAGTAAAGAAACAAAAATGCACGTGCTAGTTACAAGAGCAAGCCTTCGCTGCAAAGACTTGCACGTGGGTATAGGGTTTTAAGGTCCAATATAAATAAAAGTAAGTGGCTTATTTTCATTCATGTAGTACCTACCACTAAGTACCAAAATTAGGCAAAATTCAAGTACAACAACTGCTTACTACGTAAATACACTTTGAAGGGAACAAATTTCCATTAAACAAGATTGTATTTAATTTCGCCATGTTTATCACACAGCAAAAAACCAAATTTATTACCGAATTTTCAGCTTCGTCCGCCGGTTTTTGATCCGAAATCGATTTGATACTTTCGACTAACGAATTGAAATCTTGTGACATTTGTTTAACTTGAGCGTCAACTTTGACAGCCAAATCAGTCCTAAAATATAATTAGATATCTACATATTTTTCTACAAACAGCTTTTAACTACTACAGGTCAACTCAAGTTTAAAAATAATTACAACCAATAAATGAAAAACGAGAAAAAAGGAAGAAGTAACATTTTAATATAACCACATAAAATGTTGGGCAAAAATTCAACAAATAAGATTACTGCATGATATACATTTCGATACTACATTTTCACCGACACTCGGCATAAGAATTCAATTGCAATTCGCGTGAAAATTTGCCCCAACCTTAAACTGTAAATTCTCCACAAAACGCACCAACATGAACAGACTGCTCAGACTTACATTTTTTGACGCTGGACGTCCACCTGATGCGCATATCCGGCTCCGGCCAAAATCGGTGCTTGAGTGGAAGAGGTACCTCCACCCAGGGAGCCACTTCGGCCAGTTTGAGCATCCATTTGGCGTTCTAAGCTTAACAACAGCGATTCTAATTCGTTTTGTTGTGAATCAATAAAATCAAGCTCTGCGTCAACGCGGCCGTGGTCTTCTTTAATAGTTTCTAACGTATCATAATACTCGACAATCTAGAAACCAAATGATAACTATTGTCATTGCGTAAAAATCTATCGAACATAAACTGATCAGTCCATATAGTGATCTATGCCAAGCAGAGACTACACAAATTTGTCGCAACTAGACAGCACTATGAAAGATTTCGTTTGGGGGGTGCGCCTATGCTCTCATAATTATTTATTTTGACAAAATTAACTTACAAAGGGTTTTTTAAATTGATGTCTTGAAGGGAGAAAAAAACTACGTTAGCTCAAAATTTCTAAATGGTTGCAAAAATTCGAAATAAACAGGCAATTCGAAATAAACAGGCAAATCCACCTGCCCACTCCACCTTGGTACACCTATCATCTGACGCATTTCGGACCAGCTATACATCTCATACGTAACATACAATTTGTCCTGTACTCAATTTAAGTTACAAAATACCTTTTCATTATTTTCAACTAAAACACGATCCCATGCGTTGATCTTGGTTGCATGAGCTAAAAATTGCGTCTCTTGATCCTCTAATTCAGATCGCCATTTGTTAATCAATTCTTCCAGTTTACCATACGTTATTGGACCAGCAACAGTTGTTACTTGTTTTGACCTAAAATTAAAAAAATATTCTAAAATTTTTAAACATTATAATACGTGACAAACAAAATGTGTCACTGATTTCTGGACAATAATTCTGTTCAGATAAACATATTCAAACACTTAGGTTTTCGATTATCTAAGGGTTGTACTACACTTTGCAATAACGTTTACGGTGCTGTCCGTTGTGTACCATGAATCAGTTCCAGACACATTCACACTGAAGAAACTTGAACGTGTGAACAAATCTTTAATACGGTTGCGACAATATATCACACTTACTCTGCAGTTGGTGCGACAGCTGTAGTTGTCGCTGTCACTGCAAATCCAATCGTTCCCGTAGATGTAATCGTAGTTGAAGGCTGCTTATCAGTTACCGATGATGCAGCTGTTGAGCCGACAGGTGGTGTCACAAAAATGGATCCTATTATAAAAGCCCAGCAGTAGAAACATAACGAAATAGCGAATAAAGAAATGACAATGCTTGATAATTTTTAAAATTTGTATAATGACCGGTCGCCGGCCAAACGTCCCGTTGGCCACCAGCCCGCAGGCCAGTAGAAAAAGTGGTTTTTGCTATTGTACAACTACTCTAATCTTTACATTCCTCATATTTAAAGTATTCGACGCAGGTGTTTGTAGAACATGGAAAACTGGTTCTTGAAAACTCAAAACAGTCGACAACGGAACTTCGGGCAAAGGTGGTAATTTTGCCGGAATTGAAGGCAGTTTTGTACCATGCGCACACGTATAAAAGATTATTAATCTGCGCATTATTTAGACACAGTATCTCAGCATTTGTGAAAAGAAATCAACCCACTATGCTGTATTTCAAAATGGCACAATATTTTTGGCCATTGTTCTTTCCAAAAGCGTAACAAAAACAAAATTTTTTGACTACAGTTTCCAAGAGGGCATTTGAAACAATTCGACGAGTCTGTGATTAAAATACACGACTCTAAACCGCTACTGGTCGTAGTGTAGTTTTATGTCAGGATACTTTAAATTGCCAGGGGGAAGGCAAATTTCTATGAAGGGAGGCACTTTTTCATTAAGTTTCTCTGTTAAAATTTGCCCGGGCGAGCACACTTTATATCAAAATTTGTTTGGGGAGCACATTTTATATCAAAATTTGCTTGGGGGGCACATTTTTATATAAAATTTGCCCGGGTGGCATATTTTTATGGGGTGCAAAATTTTTCGTTACACCGTTGCTGTCTTAACTTGAATAAAACGTCTAAAAACGGACGGCCCGGCTTTCTTACATGTCAATATCGTAAATCTACTATTACCTGTTGTAGGCGTAGCAGCCTTTGAGATGGTCTTATGCAGAGAACCAGTCTGAGTGGTAACTGCTGGTGTAGTCGTAGCAGTTCCTGTTAGTGCGGTAGTCGAAATAGCTAGAGCGTTGGTTCCAGTCTGGGCAGAAAATAACCCTGTGCTTGCCTGCGCTGGCTTAGTAGTTTGTGCGATAGTAGTTCCAGTTTGTAGAGTTGTTGTAGCGGCAGCTTGCGGTTGCTGCCCTGGAAAATGAGTCTTAGCTACATATTAACAAACTGTAAACAAAACACACAAAAATCACAATCATACTTTGTAAGTTATAAAAATATTTTAATATGATCTTAGCTACATAATATGCACTGCAATCTACTTAGAGTATCAAGCATAAATGCAACAACACCTCCTTGCTAAAATTTTGCTACGGATGTTATGGGGCTTGATCTCAACGACGTACGGTTTCCGGTTCGCTGCTCTAGCTACAGAGCTCCGAACCTTTAATAGAAAGTTATATTTACAACTGGTTCCTCTGATTAAAAAGCATAAGATACCTTCTTTTGTTACGGTTGTTAGTCACTTACCGAACACAAATCCTGGCTGCTGTATAGTAGTAGCCGTTGCTGCCGTACTCGCAGTCGTCCCAAAAAGCGTCCCAAATAATCCACCTTGTTGTCCAGAGGCTCCCCCACTGGATGTTGGTTGTGGTTGTAAAACTGCAGACGTAGCTACTGATGACGGCGATGCGGCTTGCTGTTTCGTTGCAGAATCCACCTGAGCGGTTTGGCCAAACTAAAAGAATATGTCACGGAAATGTGGTTCTAACACATTATGCAAAATTACAATTTCTCGCTAATTATTACTACTACACAAGGGTGCAGTTTGATTTAAAGGTACCTCAAACGGATAGTCAGAATATAGTATTGTCTTCCGGAACCGACATTCCGGTTGCTCTCTGACTGATACGGTAGTACGGACAATTCATAACACATAACTTTATTCATATGAAAGCCTGATGGCTTTTCGCCCACGTATCACTAAATTTTGCAGCCGTGTTTTGTTTTTTCAACACAGTTTAAGCCAAATGGACGGGCGAACTCGTAACTAACTTAAAATGTGTTCGGAAGTAAATCTATCTTACAACCCTTTTTGTACCGGATAAAAATTTATTATAGAAGGTGCGGTACTCTCATAAATTTTACTAAAAGCACCTTTAGTCTTACCAAACTTGGCGCAGCGGTAGAAGTAGTGGTTGATGCTGCCACAGCTTGGCCAAATAAAGCTGAAGACTGCGTCGCTTGCTGCTGTTGTGGAGCAGCCGGGGTTCCAAACAGTCCTCCTAAAAATAAACCGACAAATAATGTCTTGAAATTTAAGTTCACTTAAATCTTCTAAAATAAGCGTCAGGTCTTCGAACTCCAAGTGGGTAAGATAAGAGATTGTTACAATATTAGCAACAGTATCAGTACCAGTCGTACTGGAACTGCATTTCTTGTGCGAAGCTCGGCTTACTTACATCCCAATGTTAGATTTCGGAACAATTTCTTTTGTCAAAACATGAAAACTAAGCAATTTTTTAAACCAGAAATACGAATACCAGACTTACCAGAACTTGCACCAGGCGCTGGCGCAACTGCAGCAGTTGTTATCTGCGGTTGTCCAAACAATGGCATATTTTTATTCGGTGTCACTTGGTTAGTGGGAACCACAGCGGCGGCTTGTCTAAACATAGCAGGCTGTGCTGAAATAAAATGCGAAAAAAGGCATCAAATTTGTTCTAAATAACAAGTAAAACAAAAATAAATTGCAATTAATGCTTTCCATGCCTATAATTTATGTCATATGGCACAATACATAGCTATTGCAAACACACTCATTTTTACGACTCTCATAATCGAAGATAAATAGTTATGTTCGCAGTCAAAATTTGTTCATAAAATTACAAACCTCAGCCTATGCTTGACTTCCAAAACTTTACATGTTTCGAAACAGTTCACACATGATTATTAGCTAATAACTGAACAGTTTACCACGGGTACTTATACGATTCGTCAGGCCCATGATAATTGAAAGAGCCTACCCTCTAGGAGACAGCGAGACTTAGATACTGGCATGTTTAGGTTTAAAATTAGAGTTATGTTTAAGCTTAGGTTTAGTAGGCAAGCCCTATTAGTTAGTATGAGCTAATCGTCAAGCATACGACAAGAGCTACTGAAATTAAACACAGTTTCACCAATCCGTGCATGTCTTACTCAAACTACTCAATTAGCTTACCTTGTTTGGCCCCTTGTCCAAAAAGTCCTGCTGTAGTTGCGGTCGTAGCAGCCGTTCCAGCGGATTGATTCGCTACTTGTCCGCTAAACAACCCGCTATTGTTAACCAGCGCTGCCGCCGTACAAGTAGCCGTAGCCTGAGGCGCCTGAATGCCCACCGTGGGAGTCCCAAAACTAAACGCAGACGGCTGCCCTGTAGCACTTGTCACCGCCGCATGTCCTCCACTAGGTAGCGCAGTTTGTTGTTGCTGTTGCTGTTGTTGTTGTCGTTGTTGTTGTTGCTGCTGTTGTTGTTGTTGTTGCTGCTGTTGTTGTTGTTGTTGCGGCTGCTGTCCACCGAGTACAAACCCTGTCCCTCCAAACAACCCAGGAGTTGTCGTCTGTTGAGTACTACTAGCTTGTTGCAATTGGCTAGGCTGGTTAGCCTGCTGCGGTTGTGAGCTTCCGAACGAAAATGCAGGCGTTCCGGTGCTTGCTGCCGGTTGTGCTCCAGTCGCCGCTGTTTGTGTATTGCCACCGGGGGCACCAAATAAACTGGTTCCTATGAAGACAAAAAGAAAACTACATGTTTACGAAATAATTCACTGTGCGCACAAGATATTGTGGATAATGCACTGCAGGAATAGTAATTTTCCAATTTGCAATATCACATAAATAACAAAACTTATTTGTATCAGTTTTATGTCAATACTAAAAGTTGCGCTATACTTTAAGCTGGACACCGCCGCGCGCCACCGGACGCCGCCGCACGGTAATTTTTAATAAAAAGCTTTACGGCGTCGCGAGCCGGCGCTCTTTGCGTCCGTTGGCGTGCGACAAAAGTTTTACAGCGCCGCGCACCAGCGTCCGGCGACGCGCGGCGAGTATAGCGCAATCCTAATTCATTACCCGTATATTTTTCTATCCGTAAACAACTAAGCCATCAA
Organism: Enoplolaimus lenunculus; assembly: GCA_030248215.1. Taxonomy (NCBI): domain Eukaryota; kingdom Metazoa; phylum Nematoda; class Enoplea; order Enoplida; family Thoracostomopsidae; genus Enoplolaimus; species Enoplolaimus lenunculus. The sequence continues at coordinate 220,317 of JASANG010000036.1, read as the reverse complement.
ACAGAAAGAAAGAATAATCCAACAATTTTGGATATTCCCAATTGTGCACGAGAGATACTTCAAAAAACACAGTTTCTTTTTCACCATTTTCAACTCCTCGAAACAAGCATTTCGCAGTGTCTAAGCAAAAAGCAAATTATGCCATATTACATTGCAAAAAATGTTTGAATTTCAAATCTAACATCTTCCTATCAAATAAGATGGTCACCTGCGCCAAATAAGCCTCCACCAGTTCCGGCCGTATTCGCTGCAGTGTTTCCAAACGAAAAACTAGCCGTCGTAGCAGCAAGAGCTGTAGGCTGAGACACTGGTGCCGCTGTTGCGCCGCTACCAAACAATGGTTTATTTGATGCAAAAGCTAAAATGAAACAAACATTATTAAAACGATCTTACACTTTAATCAAAAATACATTCAACTGTAAGCCGTGGTTGAGACAAAATTTAACTTCACTACCTAAATTACTATACCTGGCTGAAATAATGTATTCTTACTAAGATCAAGGTAGTCGTGGTAAATATCATCTAGTTAAAATCTTTGGTTAAATAACAGGCTTAAAACAAGCAATCTCTGATAGAATCTGGTAAAAAATACTAGTAATTAAAAATACAGAATTAGATACTAAAAATTTGATTTACAAACTAAAAATGGAATAAGTCAAAAAGAGTTGTGTATAATAAACCGATATAAAGTTTACGCGACATATATCCAATCACTAGCCATAATGATTGCAGTATACTTTGTATTAGCACCAATATGGCAGTACACCTTTCGAATTAGTTTCGTTCTACCTTTTGTTTGCGTAAAAGTATAAGCACGAACAATAGTTGGAACGATGTCTAAATTAAGTATAATGGACGTTCTAGCTGTATTAGTATGAATTATCAACAACACAGTAATACATTTCAAAGGTCAATTGTAGAATTACAGCAGAATAACTACATACTCAAAAGTCAAAACAAACCACACACTCACCTTGGAGTGCAGGCGCCTGATTTTGCTGTCCTGCGCCAACTGTGGCACCGGAACCAAACAAACCACCGAAACCTGCACCAGCTGGTGCAGCTGTCGTTGTTGAGCTCACATTTCCAAACAGTCCACCAGTTGTTGAGCCAGTTCCTTTAATTAAAATAGAAAAAAATCAGCATTTGAACACATCCATAACTAAATTTTTAAACATTTCGTTTAAAAATACAAATTGAAGATACGTAGACATTTTGCAGTTGAACTAAATGTTAAATATTAGGTATATATTATAACCAGAAGAGACGCGATGAAATATAATCAAGACAACTAAACACTGTGGTCGGCACACTTTAAAAAACGAGTACGATGTTCTATAAAAACTTCAAAGGATGGGTTGCTTGCGTCAACAATATTGAAAAACTTCCCAAACACTACAGCACAATGGTGATTTGTCCTCAGACCTCGCCTGGCTGCGTCGTTTGAACCTATTAGAAACAAAATACCATAAAATCCATTGAAATATATACTTCATATTTACACCAAAACAAATGCTTTGGCCCTCCCATGGCCTGACCATTATACAAAAACATAAATTAAGAAAATTTTTAAATTTTATTTCAGCACCGCGTACAAATTCAAGTCAGAAATTTTTGCGATAAGATCGCCATACCCGTAGTTCCAGTTGCGGTTCCGCCTCCAAACGAAAATCCGGATCCGGACGCTGTTGCCGGAGCTCCAAAGCTGAACCCACTTGAACCTGTTGCTGGCTTGTTTTGCCCAAAATTAAACGCTCCCGACATTTTTGAGTAAAATTAAAAGTGTTACACGAAATATGACTTTTATGGTAAAATAAGTCCTAAAAGATGTAAAATACACGATGTAGATATAGCAAACACCTTTCAAGCTAAGCATATTATACCAATATTATTCTACTACGTAGGTTATATCAGATAGGTTATATTAGATATGCAAAACAAAACAATGCGATAGATGTATTGAATATGAACCCCACAACGAATTTAACGAAAAAAGTGGCTTATTTTATAAACGTTGACGCTGTTTTACAGACTGCCAGAAATGTGTTAACCAACAAGACATATATGTAACAAATTTAAAAAAAAAATCACAGTTCCAAATGGCTATGTAAGACCTTTACTAGCAACGCAATATAAACTGCCCGATAGTAAATCACCACGTTTTGCTACACAGAGCACTGGTAGCCACACGTTATATACCACTAATAATTTAAAAACGCCAACTGTATTCAAAAAGTCAGGAATTCCTGCAAAAATTAAATTCCTGTTGCTGTTCCTGTTCCTGCATTCAAAGATACAGGAACCGGAATTTTTACGGTATTGTGGCAAATTATTCATAATCATTTAAATATTGGAAACATTGTCTTTGAGAAATTGTTTATGTCAAAATTAGTGTTTTTGTACCCAGTTCAATTCTGTAACTAAATTGTTCCTGATGTGTTTTCGCAAAACTTAATGATGAAATAGCTGAAAACTCCCTTAAGCCATTTTTGGCTAGTTTTCCAAAAAGCCCAACAGTAGTTCGGTGATGAAAATGATTCAAATTCCGATTCCTGTTTCTGTTCCGGTTCCTGTATAAAAATTCAATTCCTGTTCCTGTTCCGGCAAAATTTTGTTCCTGTTGCAACCCTGACATTCCCATTGCCCAGTACAACAAAAAATACTGCGACGAAATCCAAAGATAAAATCACTAGCTAGCTGTTTAGCAGAATACATAAGATTGAACAAGAATGTACAAAAAACTGTAAGCGAGCTTTAAATTACACAGTCTTGAAAACTACGAGCAGAATAAGTTCCTATCGGTTACAGCACAAAATATAAAAATGCACACGCGGTGCAGCTGGCTGTGGGCTACCAGAGACCGAACGCGAGGAAAAGTACGGCAAAATAGATACATATTTGCGGTCCCTTTCAATACATAAAGTTTTTCATGGCTCGATTGGTTAAATTTTTTCACAGTTTTTTCGTTGTGCAGTTCGATAAAACATATTCCAACCAAGAACGTCGTCTATTCGTTCTGATATTAAAAATCCCTTTCTGAGTTTTTTGGTTCCGGACTTGAGGTCTAACAGTATTAAAGTGTCGCTATCAAATGCATATCTTTTATTGGCGTTCCTAAAAACTGAGTAACCAGCATCGTGGCTAAGTGTTTCCGTACGGTGCGAAATTGTTGTCTTATCGTTTTTCCGCTGTTTTGTTCGGTCGTGTTGCAACTCAACATTTTAATGTTTTATATTTCCGTACTATTTCTTTATTTCCAGCACACGTATACTGTCTTTAAAGCGGAGTCGATTATCTGAGCTTAAATATAGCGTTTGAAGCAATCCCATTTCTCTGCAAAAAGGTTCAGAAACGGTCCCGTTAATCTAGCGTCCACTAATGCTTTCAAATTTTTCCGGTTATACCATTTTTAGCAAAAATTTTAGCATTAAGTTTCTAAGCTGTCCCTAGTTTTCCGTGTTTAGCCGCAAACACTGATTTCCAGTAAAACGTACAAGCATCGGAAACAACAAATTGTGTAGTTACGTAGCTAGCCCAGTAAAATCTGGTAACAAGAGATAGAAATTTCACAATTGTATCTGAAAACTTTAGTGATATTTATTCTTTTACAGCACACTTTACAGAAATGCAATTTATTTTCATATTTTGTTAAAATCGAGAAAAAAAATTGAACATGCGTTAATTCTGGGTAAACAGGATCCGGTGCGGCGCCTGTAACACCAATAATAAAATACTGATACTACAGTTCAACAATATTGCATAAGCCTGCAATGTGATTTTTTGCGCCAGAATTCCACCGATACGTAACAAACTGCTGAATTCAGTGACAATGTTATTGCGCACGTAATACGCCCGAGAACTATCCCAAACCGCCAGGTTAAAATAGCAAATCGATAACTATTTAACTGAAAACTGCGGGTTTTTGCAAGATTTTTTCAAGATTTAAGGCTTTGTGATAATGCGAGAAAACGTCATGTTTAGAATCTTTAGCTTAGACAAATAAATAGCAACTGGGACTCCTTTCCCACTAGAGCTCAACGAAACATGTATTTTTATTCTAAAGGAAAATTATGTCAATTGCACTTTAAATTTTAGTTACCATTGAGATTTTCGCCACAAAAATTATTTGGCGCAGGCAGTGGCAGTTCCAGGAATGAATATGTATACTTTTTTATATTATTTTAATTTTACCATTTTTAATGCATGTATTACACATTTAAAAAATTTTAAAATTGACAAATCAAAATAAGGTGCAAAACTTTAGCTATATATGATTAAAAACAAATTTCAAGTTCAAGTGAAGCATGTGCGTAGCGAAATTTCCATCACGGCAACGCTGGTGGAGGAATTGCGTTTCCTGTCCCACTAGATCTGTCATTGGAAGCGTGTCCAGCAGGGGTGGACGGTCTCGTTCTCGGTGTCGACAAGTCTCGGGATTTGGCTGGTCTCTGTCTCGCTTTTTTTGACCGAGACCGCTCATCCCTGGTGTCCAGCAGCGTTTTCTTCGTGAACTTTGGTCATATATTGCACTTTTCCAGTAATGCATATTTATACAATGTAAGATTGGACATGGGGGTGGGTTTTGATATTTGTATAAACGGTTTCACACAAATACGTAGTGAAAATAATGTAGCATTAAAACCCAAGCATGGCAATTTAATTCCAATCACATGCACAAATCGTACGCAAATGTTATATAATAAAATATATAGCTGTTTGTCGTAGCATATTAGCTAAATTTTAGCTAAGTTCGGATTTGGAAAATGGTGTGCTTGAACTGCTGCCCCCGCCCTGAGTCCTCTGAATATCCGCCAACCGAATCAAAATACTGATTAGGATCTATCTTAGCATCTTTGGCGCTCTATTGCTTCAGGCATTTAAAAACGTGTTTTCTGTGTATGTTTATTTCAGACATAAATAAACTGGTTATAAATCATGTATATATGGATTAATACGAGCTGGTTTCTTGCCGTATGATAGTGCCTACCATTAAGATAAATGCGCATTGTTAGACTTACCAATTTGAAGCAGTACTACTGCTTCACATTTTGCACTGGTAGGTGTTAGTGTTTTGTTTTGGTAATCGCAGTATCTAACTTGTTTTAAGTTTCAGTTGTTTACCGTTGTAGAACCCAGTGCACCGGTATTCGTGTTTTCAGTTTAATGTTTAATGTTTTTATTATACAACAGTTAGTTTATTTATGAAGGGAATCGTGGACGCAACATAGTATTTTCTGGCACTACTTGAATTGCGTGTTGACCTTGAGCCCGCTGACAGAGGGTATAGAGTACAAAGAAAATGTTTTAGGACCGCTTGAAAGTTGTGAAATTTCGGCACGACACACTGGAAATTTTTGTCGGTCCCTATTCCTAACATGTGGTACTAGTTACGGGTCTCATTGTATTTTGACAGTTGAAATGCTGCACCACCACAATACTTTATCATGTTTAAAACGAATGTTTAATTCGGGTTTTGTTAGTATTACGTAGCAGAATCTCATTTTCTTTGCTCATGGGTTTGAAGTATAGTCTTTTGGCTGTTTTTTATTATTCGATGTGTTTCAGAAAAATGTATGTTTAGCAACGTATTATGGTTGCTGTTGTGCTTTGCTGCTCTATTGCCACATGGGTATTCAGCCAGCGCTGATTTAGCCAATGTTGTGCGTACAAACACTGCCTTATTGCTCAATCCGCCAGTATCTGCTCATACAAATCGCGATTCAGAATCACAATTTTCAACCGATGCCAGAAGATCTCACAGCCAACCTTTTCAAGGTAAAGGATATAATTCTTAATCGTAATTTGTCAGCTTTTGGGTTTTTGAACTTTGTGTCTTTCCCTTTTACTTTTGCGGCCGTTTTGGACTGCTGATTGAATGAACCGATGTGAACGAAATACGTATCTGTGATATATTAGTCATTCAAGATGGGGATAACGGATAATTAATTTCCAAATAAAACAGTTCCTACATACGTAGGCTTACGTACTACGTATGTACATGTATATTTGCCTGAGCATAAATTTAAACGAAGGTTTTTTAAATTCCTTGGTTGCATATGTAGTTTCGATAATTTTGATATCAGGTAGTTTTTTGTAACTGGTGTTATCTTTTTTATATTTCCCAGTATGTCTTAATTTAGAACAAGCTCACCTGGCTCATTTGTTACGAAATAATGATGATTACTCAGGAAGCAGACGCTATGACCGCAGCCGGAGATCACTGCTGCCAATAAGATCCGGTAAGATAGAGTGACGATATTGAATTTTTGGTTTTTGGTTTAGGCCATGTATGTATGTATGTATTGCGACATCTATATATTAAAGGTTGAACTCCCCACAAACGTATTTTGGGCAGCTTTTCAAGTTTTCTTTCCGCGTTTGAATGAAACATAATACAAAGAACAGTATATACACTGGCTTCTGCACAGCTTGAAAATTTCCGCCGGGGGGGCGATCAGGAGTTTCCTGCGGGGCAGCTGATTTTGCTGAAGAGCAGTTTTCCTGGGGGTCCCCCATATAATCTGGGGGTCCTGGGGGGCAGGCTTAAAATTTTGCAAACCGACGTTTTGGACCATTTTTTCATTCTAGACCGTGTTTCCAACTGAACTTAAGATTACTCATCGCGCAACATGACAAAAATTTCTCGCAAACGCTAATAACATTAATTTTAACTAATATTACGTATATACTGACAAGTTAACCAGAAGTTGAAAGAAGCACAATTATATAAAAAATATAGATAATCTATAATTGAAACTGTGATTAATATATATTTTGTATATTAGTCACAGCTTCAGTGTATCATAAGGCTCAGGCGGGTTGAACTTGCTGCTGCAAGGTACTTTCGAATGCTGTATGCCCTGAAACGATCTTTATATAATTGTGCTTTTTTCAGTTCATTATTGAATTGTATTAGTTGCTACGGGTATTTGTAACGCTATTAAAAATTATGAGTACTCAGCGTAATATAAAATCATATTTTGCCGAATGGCCGCCTCAAAAGAAGTCCAGGTCTTTACGTTTTAACATTGCAAATTTTTGGCCTAGAAACGTCCTGGAGGGCCCCCAGCAAAAAAATTTGCTGGGGGGCGGCCGAAAATTCGCCGGGGGGCCTTTCCTGGGGGCGGCAAAATTTTCGCCGGGGGAAAATGAAAATTTCGAAAAGTGTTGGGCCCCCCGCCCCCCCCCCGCTGTGGAGAAGCCAGATACATATTATGCAAATTGCAATTTCATTTACATAACTACGAGTATATACCAATAAGCATGTGCAAACGTTTAAGGCAAAGAAAAACTGAAGCTAGCCTAAATGTGAGAGCAAGTAGGGTTGCAAATATTGCAACCACGTTCATCAGTTCGATTTATGAGTGGCCTATAAAGTGCATGTTTTATACGTAAGCAACGCTAATTGCTGTTCTGTTTTGCGAATGGTAAAACATGTACATTATCCTTTTTAATTTTCTATGGAAGCGATTTTAAAACTCTGTAATTTCGAGGTGCACGCAAAACGCTGCATGTCTACGGAATATTCTTCAATTTGCGGATGGTTTCTTTTGTTTGAATTTGCAAAAAAACAAGTAGAAAGGTTTAAATTTGTAAGCTTACACTTAACACCGTGTTAATACACAGTATCATGACGTCATTTAATGGCTACTTGAGAATTAAAAAATTTATTTGGAACTGACGGTACATAAATCTTTTTATCGGGGTGGTACATTGTATGGATTGTCACAAGTTATCACTTCCTGGTGTAAGCAATAACTGGAATTTCAATACGGGTTTAATTTGGAACAGATGTGTTCGAAACTCGATTTGACAATTTTCAAGAAATTTCTGAAGTCTGTGTTTTATTGTTTTGCTCAAGATATATTAGGTAGCTAGCAGGGTGCAACCGGAATTCCGGTTCCGGTGTTTTTTCACCTTCCGGCTCCGGTTAATTTTTACGAGCGTTAAAATTTCGGTAGTATTAAATTTTGGTTGTCTTTTCAAATTTGTTAACATTAAGAGAAGTCTTTTTAAAGCCACTTGTTCAATTAGTGACGTTAAAAATGAAATAGATTTATTTAGTATGGTATATAAACCTTGGCAATTACCGGAAATTAATCATCGAACTTTGATTTCGCTTCCAGGGATAAGGAACATCTGAAATACACCAGATAATGGGAATATCCATCTTCGACCAAGGTTTAAATTAAAAATGAATTTTAGGTATTATGTATTTTTAACTTTCTGGTTCTGGTATTTTTTCAAATTGCGGTTCTGGTTCCGGTAAATGTTAATTACGGTGGCGCCCTGGTAGCTAACTAGTCATGCACATCTTTTCGCTTCTTTGTTTTTTATACTATAGTGTGGTTTTTTACATTTAAATATTCAAAATTGTACAGATTAAACAATTTTTGTATAGTCCAAAATTTGTAAAGCAATCCATGCCATATCTGTTTAATATTATGGTTACGTATGTATTGATTAGATTTTCGCGGGTTTAGGTAGCTGTGAGTCAGAGATTTTTTGTCAGGGTACATCCGGATATCAAGCTCCGGCAAAAATTAATAACATCCGGTTCCCGTTTCGGTAAAAGTAGGATCCGGTCCACCTTGGTAACATAACTATATTAATTGAACTCTGCTCCGACTCTGGTATTTTATGGAACCTTGTTGAACCATTGTGTTTAACTGTGCTTACAGTGTTTTGCCTAAAAGAATTTTTTCAGGGTGAGAAACATTAAGATTTTTTAGAAATTATTTTCATATTTTGATATTTGATACGTTTACCAAGGAATGTTATACGCGGTGACAGTTGATCAGAATAATGCCAAAAAGGTGGTTGTTACATATTTTTTGATTGAAGAAGGCCATACATTTGTGCGGCGTCCGTGCATAATAAATTTCTGCGATAAAGTTACATTTTGGAGTTATTTTGTCATAAAAATATCGTTTGACGTATGGCCGTGCGGTATGAAAACTTGATGTCGCATATAGTGTATTACGTACGTGGTAAATGTTCAAATTTAAAATTCCGTTTGAACAGAATGTGGGTATGTTATGTGTCTACATGCTTGATTGCTTGAAGATGATTGGAGAAATTGTGGGAGTTGCGGTTTGTTGGGCTGGGTGGTCCGCTGCACTTGTGTTTCATTTTTGATATTTATGTATACCTGCTACTGGGTACATATTTGTACATATGTATGCGACAGTGTACGTAATTATATGCGGAACTACGTATATAAGGAGCGAAAATAGTAAGTATTATGTCGTAGTCGTAGCCCAAGTTGTAATTTAGCCCAATAGTAAAATTTCTGATTTGTGGTTTTCGTTACGTAATGTAAGCAAGCATAGGAGTCATGTTTTTAGTGGCAAACAGGAATTATTGGCTCCTGTAATATTATTTCTTAATACAGTGACTGTAAAATATAGCAAAACAACAGTGATATAAAACCAACGCTGTTTGGTTAACGGTATTGTGTTTGTCCAAATAATCAAATTTGATTGGTCTATAAGTTTAATAGTTGATTAGCCTATGCGAAACTGCTACTACACAAAATACCAAATTGGGTTAGGCCAATAGGTAATTGGCCTGAATAACAGATTGGCCTACGACATATATATACGTATTCGTGTACTTATGTGAATATTTCTAGTAAACAATTGGCTACCTATACTTCATTATTGTTACTTTAATGCTGTGACGCATCCAGATACGTATGTGTTTATTTTTCTATTACGTTGGAAGTATCGAATATTTTTTAAATTCTTGTAAAAATTCAACAAGATATATAGTAATGTTGCTGTAAATAGTACTTAGCGGGTAGTGTGGTTGTGTTTTTTGTAACGGAGGTGCATATAAATACACGTATGTATATAATATACCACGTTATGTATTGAGGTATTGAGCTAATTTTGAGGTGAAATGGATTTAAAAAAGTGACACATTGTTACGCTGTTAAGCTGTATTTAAAGATTTATAGGTTTGTATGTATTTAAATGACTAGGAGGACTACACGGATATACTGTATATGTTAGTTTAATGACTCAGTGAATTGAGTTTATACAGTTACACGGCAGGCTCGTAGCCAGCCCACCTTGCTTGGGGGGGGGCGAAACATTTTTCAGGAGGGGCGTTCAAGGGTTTTCAATGAGTTACAAGCAAGGTTGAAAACTTTCTAGGGGCCCAAAATTTTTAAGGGGGGGCTGAGCCCCGGCCTCTGCTCTGCCCCCCCCCTGGCTACGGGCCCGTTACACGGTATCATAAAATGTGTTGGAAGTCAAATGGGAGGAAGCAGTTAGGATAAGGATCCAGAAATTTCTAATTTGGGACGCTGAATAATACACGTGCTATTGTGAAAAAATCTGGCGAGCGAGTAACCAAAGAACGCAATTTTAGTATGAAATTTTTAACACAACATATTAGTTTTCAATTCTTCTAGCAGAGCGTCGTGGTCTGGGTGCCTTGTTGCCCATTGGTCAACCAGTGTCTCAGGATATTTGTATTATTCCTAAGGCTAAGCCTAAACTTCAGCGTAAAAATGGGTCTAAGCCTAAGCCTCAGCGTAAGCGAAAATAATAGCCGTAATCCGAGCTAGGGATGGGTGGAAGCCGGCCATCAAATGTCTCGGTCTCGGAAACGTTTCAGTGGGGTGAAATGCCCCCCCCTTCAGCTCAGGTTTATTATTGAAATATTGTATCACCGATTTAAAAGCTTGGGGTTCCACTCTAATGGGGATCATTGATTTAAGAAATGGAATATAGGAAGGAATATATATATATATATATTGCGTATAGACTAGTAAACGTTGAAATATTTAATTTTCTACTGCCTACCTACGTACGATCGACTGGTGTAGATACTTACACCATACGCATATTCGATTGTAAATTGTGAATTAAAATTTTGAACATCGTTGCAAACTGTGTCGAATGATTTTGGTATTGGTATTAAATGGTTAAAATTTTCAAGCGACAAATTTTAGGGCCCAAACGGTAAACTTTGTTGCTGTAGGAATAAAACACCGACAGACAAGGCTCCGTCGACAGTGTCGGTCGTAGACACATTGTGACGAGCCCGACATGTACCTACGTAATTGAAAAACATCTTCATTCTGATTATTATATACGTTCATACGTATATCAGTTTCAAAATTGTGTCTCAATTTCCGCCCGATGCGGATGCGATTTGTACAAAACTCATTGTTTGCTGTTGTAACTCGTAACTCCAAAGTTGTCTGAACAGCTCGCGCGTCCGAGTGACGCGAATCGTTGTGGCTAACCGCGTTGGCTTACTGAATAAATAAATCGGAGTTCTCGTTTGAAACTTAACAATTATGCGTCCAAACTGTCAGTAGTTATCATTATTGTTTTGGTTGCGTTCAATCCAAGTATGTATGTATATATGTATATATACAGCACGTATAATCGCTAACTGTGGCATTTTTAACTTTCTAAAACGATTTTGTGAGAGTCCTTTATCATAAGGAGAAATTTTTGTATAAAATTGGGCCAATGTATAGAACAGGGCCGTAAGAGTAGTATAAGTATGTTCCGTAGCCGAAGCCTGAGCGGAAGAATGAGTTTATACCAGGGTGCAACCGGAATTACAATTTACCGGAACCGGAACCGGAATTTGAAAATTTTACCGGAGCCGGAACCGGAACCGGAAAGTGAAAAATGCATTTCACCAAAATTTCATTTTAATCTCATTTTTTGCTCTATTATTTGTGAAATAACCTTAGTCGAACATAGGTATTTATTTTATTTGTTGTATTTTAGATTTTCATCATCGACTGAAGTGAAATCCATCATCAATGGCTTATATTCGGAGTACAAGTGGCTTTCAAAAAAGATTCTTAAAAATTAGCAAAGTTAATAAAACGGCCAAATTATAATACCGGAATTTTTAAATCCGGTAAAAATTTACCGGAACCGGAACCGGAAGGTGAAAAAATGCCGGAACCGGAACCGGAATTCCGGTTGCACCCTGGTTTATACCTAAGCCGCCTAAGCCTAAGCAAAAAATAGTCTAAAGCTTAAGCTTACTGTATTGCAGTGCAGGAGGAAAGCATTCCACCCCTGATCTTTAGATGGGTCTAAAATTGGAATCCATTGAGGTACAGGTAATCAAACTGGCCGCCGCAACACAACCCTTAGAGGCAGAGCTGCGATGAAGTGTGGTGTATGATCTGGCAGTGTGCAAAGCGGAACTGGATTATACCGGAATCGAAATCGGAACTACAAAACTTGTGACTATACGGATAATTTGTATTAACAGTATAACATTTATTTAGGCTGTCTGTTGGCTGGCAACAATTCTCAAAAACGTCGCACGAGCAAATTGGCAATCACTTTTTGGCTCTGTAAAACTAAACTACAAACAATTATTGATAAGTTAACACATCTAAAACAATTTAATAGATACATGATGCCGAATTTTTTACAACATGTCACAACAAGTAGGCTTTAAATTAAATTGTGGAAATTCCGATTGAGATTGATTGTGCAATCGGAATCGGAACTCGTTTTAAGCAAAATTCTGATCGGAATCTTAATTCCGATTGCACCCTGGGATCTAGTATGTATATATAGATGTTATGTATACCAGGGTTCCAACCGGAACTAGATTTTGTCGTAAGCGGAATCGGAATCCAATTTTTCTGTCGGAACCGGAATCGGGATCGGAATCAATAATGGTGTATGACTTAACTTTTGTTGCAGTATGCATGTTTCCGTAACTGTTCACAGTTTCAGTAAAAATGGTTTATATTGCTGACGGAATACACGTAACAACTCGGAATATTTACTAAGAAAAACCTACAATAATTGCCAACCAGTTGTAGTGGGACTACATTTATTGAGCGAAGCTCGAACACACGTAAGCAAGTAAGGTAACGTGCAAATTAGTTATTAGCTAACTATTCATTTATCGGTTTTGGAGGTTGGTAAGCAATTTCCTCGGATTCCTCGAACCAAAAAACGTATCAGCCACCGTAATAATTATTGGAATAATTTAAAAAGTCCTAATTTTGTCTCGTCAATTAAGCAAATATGCAAATTATGTATTAGCTAACTATTCGACAATTGCTTTTAAAGGTCTTTAGACAATTTATTCAGATTTCTCGCATCCGGAAACCCATTATTGCTGAAATTAGATTGATTGTAACCCAAATAATTAGTGAAACATTGTAAAAACGCCTAATTTAGGCTTATCAATTATACTTATATGCAAATTATCTATTAGCTAACTACTCAATTACCGGTTTTAGACGTTTGTAAACAATTTATTCAGATTCCTCGCACCAAAAAACCTTCAGTAAACCCTAATAATTATTGAAATAATTTAAAAAGTCATAATTTTGTCTTGTCAATTAAGCTAATATGCAAATTGGCTATTAGCTAACTATTCAATTATCGGTTTTGGAGGTTTGTAAACAATTTATTCAGATTCCTCGCACCCAAAAACCTTCAGTAAACCCTAATATTTATTGAAATAATTTAAAAAGTCCTGGTTTTGTCTTGTCAATTAAGCTAATATGTAAATTAGCTATTAGCTAACTACTCAATTATCGGTTTGGGATGTTTCTAAACAATTTATTCAAATTCCTCGCACCTAAAAACCCTTTATTGCTGAAATTATATTGCTTTTAACTTTAATAATTAGTGAAATATTGTAAGAAGTCCTAATTTAGGCTTACAAACTATGCTAATATGCAAATTATCCATTAGCTAAGTACTCAATTATCAGTTTTGGAGGTTTGTAAACAGTCTACGGAGATTTCTCGCACCCAAAAACCCTTTAATGCTAAAATTAGATTGCTTCTAACCGTAATAATTACTGAAATATTGTGGAAAGTCCAAATTTAGGCTTAACTAATTATGCAAATTAGCCTGTAGTTAATAAACGGCTTAAAATTTTAAAACCTTAATGCGAGGTTTACAACCTAGGATAATTGGTTTCTAACAAAAAAGTTTATGAAAATCGGTTCAGCCGTTCCTGAGATTCTTTTCAGACGGACGGACGGACATCCACCTTTCGACCCCCAAGTACAAAACATAAAACGCTTCGCGAAACTAAACGAAACACGAAACAAACAATATCTAAGTTCAATCATCTTAAAAACCCATAACCGAAAAATCAGAATTCCGGCATCGGAACAGCAGTCAGCCGGAATCGGAATTCCGATGGAACTCTGATATATGTATACGTTTGTGAATTTGCTGTTAAACATGTTATATTGCGTACTTTGGTAAATGAAAATGTAATTATTTTCTTATTAAAGTGTCGGCATTATTATCCTACACAGTGTTGTTATTTATGCATGAGGACATCGATTATAAGGTTTTTTAGGTTCGAGCCGCTGCTGTTTATATATACATATACATATACCAGGGTGCAACCGGAATTACAATTTACCGGAACCGGAATTTGAAAATTTTACCGGAACCGGAAAGTGAAAACTGCATTTCACCAAAAATTTCATTTTAATCGTATTTTTTTGCTCTATTATTTGTGAAACAACCTTAGTCGAACATAGGTATTTATTGTATTTGTTGTATTTTAGATTTTCGTCGTCGACTGAAGGGAAATCCACCATCAATGGCTTATATTCGGAGTACAAGTGGCTTTCAAAAGAGATTCTTAAAAATTAGCAAAGTTAAGAAAAAGGCCAAATTATAACACCGGAATTTTTAAATCCGGTAAAAATTTACCGGAACCGGAAGGTGAAAAATGCCGGAACCGGAATTCCAGTTGCACCCTGACATATACATGTATACAAGGTGTAGTCAGGACGGATTAGGATGGGGGCTATATGTACTTTTTATAAATTTAATGTCATCCGCGGCCTTCTATCGCCGTCCGGCACCGTGTTGCCGATTATTTTCGTACGATACCGCGGCCACGCGGTGTCTGTTAGCGACGGTCACTGCCAGACGACAACGATCGCGCCACCGTAAGGATCAAGCTCCCTGGGTGTGATTTTTGTGCCGGTTTTTAAGACTTTTTAAGTTGTTAACACTAGGAACCTCCTAAAATTTTTTATAGAATGTTACGTACCTGCGGCCTTTCTGATTGCATATAGGTACGTATTGTGTGCATATATGTTTGGTTTTGTTAAGTATACTACACGGTGTGCCAGGGTTTTAATGGATATTTTCTTTAAGTGGCTCACGGACTCGATGATAGGGCTTTTTCGATAAAAATATGGTGCTTTTAGAGGTGTCAATATAAGGGGGATATAGGGATATATACCCCGTCGTCGCGATATTCATAGAGGGACTATACGGATTCTATGATACAGCTTAGAAAAATATGGTACTATCAGAAGCGTTAATAGAAGGGGGATATGTGGATATACGTATACCCCCTTTTGGGTTTTTTTGTTGGGTTGTGGTTTTTTGGCAAAAATTTTGTGGTTTTCGGGGGGTTTATTAAAGGGGGGATATGTGGATATACGTATACCCCCTCTTCGCAATATTGGTGGAGGGACTACACAGATTCTACGAGAAAGTGTTTTTGGACAAAAAATATGGTGCTATCAGAAGCGTTGTTAATAGAAGAGGCGATAGAAGAAGGCTTTAAAATAACCAGTTGGGATTTTACAGATTGCAAAAATGACGTTCTACCCTCACTGAAATAAAATTCAGGCGACGTCCCTGGGGATGTGTATAGTGAATTTTTGTGTGCACTGTTCAGTGTTCTGAGGGTGGCGCTATACTGTTTGATAATCTTAGTGATTTCTGGCATGGTATGGCACCGGCTTCGATGCTGCTGTATCGTACGTGAATTATCGTACGATAGGCAACAGACGGTGCCGCGACTTGAACTAATTGGCAGTCAAAAATTGGTGTTGAGTTGCGGTTCCGGCCGATGATGCCGTATGGCAGACATAAATAATGTTCCGGTTTAAGAATATTTTGGTAATTGGAATCGTGTTTTTACACTCAGGGGGATACGCTGTACTCGACGCGTATAGCGCTGTATAAAATTTTAGTTTAAATTTTGATAATTATTGCGCATATCGTTGTTAAAGGTTCAGCTGTTATTTGAGTTGCGAAAATAAAGGTTATTTTGAGTTTACTAAAGAAATAACAACTTACTTTAAATTTTGACGTGTATCATCGGCAAGCTGCGGTACACGCCCGTATACTAAGGTTAAGGTATACCGCAACACGTAAGCCCTATTCGTACGTGCAAGTTTTGGTTGCGAGAACTTGCAGCAGGAAATTAACGCGCAGAACTTGCATTTTTTCATCAGCCAATGTGAAAGTAGCTGCAATAAATTCAGTGAACTTGAATGGTTATTGACACATGTGAACTAAATTCCTAGCTGTGATTTTTAAAGAATCATTTGCAGGTGCAAGTTTTTCGAACGGAATTTTTGACAAAACTTGCAAGTGCAAGTTGCAGCTGCGAGTTCTCGCAGCAACAACTTGCACGTGTGAATAGGGCTTTACGATTGTTTGACAAAAAACAACAGGTCTTCGTCGCATCGAATATGGAATCTATCAGCAACCTGTATGATGTATAATGGCTTGAATGAAAATTAAACAAAAATTTGAAATTTTGTAAAAAAAATTTGTTTAATTTTCATTCAAGCCATTATACATCATACAGGCTGATAGGATAGATTCCATATTCGACGCGAAGACCTGTTGTTTTTTTTGTTGTCAAGAGTTCAACAAAGCACAAACGATCGACTGAAACTGTTTCGAAATGGTTGGTGTCTGTTGCCAGTTTTTTTTTGTTTCGGAAATGTTTTTTTTGGTTCTTCGTTTTTAGCTGTTAGTTTTTGTATTTTCATATGCTCGGCGACAGCCTAATGGATTTCGAATATTGAATTTGAGAGCAATTTTGGGGCATTGGGTCATCGTAGGCTTTGTGGCTTTTTTGTTTTTCTAAAAATTCAACATCTGGCGCGTTATGCGTGGTGAGGTAATATATATAAGTTAGTTTATATACAGTTGCTGTCCAGCACGTATTGTGTTTAGTATATTTTGCACAGCCTAAGCGTAGGCTGTGGTTGTAAAACTTAATTAAAAGGTATCGGACGCCGGCGTGCGGCGGCGGCATTGAATTTTGAAAGTTTTTGCATATTTCAGCTTCTTATGACCTCACCGGATCATTCCGCGCTCAATTTGGAATTTTTCAAAATTTTAATTTTTAAGGTCCCAAGGTCCTCTCGTTTGGTACCCAAAACACTTTTTCTGGACACATTTCTGCCATCAGACGTCTGGCTAACGGGCTATGATCAAATAATTCGTTTGGCGTACTGCCAATGATTTGGGGACGGTGCAAAATTAATTATTTTAATAATAACTCGTTAACTTGACGTATGATTGCAGCAACTTAAACATCATTCGACTCAGCACCGCAAGCTGCGTCTAGTAGTATATATAATGTGTCTAACTTTTGACAAAAAAATGTTTGAGTCCCACGAAGGGAGCTTGAGACCTTAAAAATCGATTTTTTTCAAAAGTTCCAGGCAATTTGGGCGTGCAATGACCAGGTAAGGTCATGAGAAGCTGAAATATTTGCAAAAAGTTTCCAAAGTCTAAAAACCCAATGATTTTATTGAAAGATTTTGCTTTTGTTATGTCCAGTTAATTTTTTAAGTTTTTTGTGTGGACAAAACTGTCTATGTAAATGTTCATGGTTCATGGTTCATGATGCGATATTGTTTGTGGCTTATGACACCAGTTTGTACGCTGTCACTTGTTTTCAGTAGACACGAAACGGAAAATTGGTGTTCAACATCGTTGCTTAGTGAAGTGGTTTACTTGTTTTAAACCAGCAGCTGTGTTGTTTTAAGTCACATTCCGTATAGAGGATTCTGTGGGGTACGAGGTTGACCAGCAGGGTATAACCGGGTATCAAAAATACCGGAACCACATTAGCGTTTGTCGGGAGAAATACAGATATCGTGCAGTCAGCGTTACAATAGGAACTAAATTTTGCCCGAACAGGAACAGGTAGAAATTGTTTATTAACGAAATTGAAGTATATAATTGTAAAAAACACTCATGTCGAAATAACTATTTTTCAAAGACAAAGTTTCCAATATTTAAATAATTAAGAACAATTTGCCACAAAACCGTAAAAATTCCGGTTCCTGCTGTCTTTGCACGCAGGATCAGAAACAGAAACAGGAACAGGAATTGAATTTTTGAAGAAATTCCGGTTTAACCCTGCCCGCAATGTAGGATTTCAAAGGCAGATATCGATTTTTTGGTAGAGCCAGGTATTCCCGTTGTAATCTGATTCTTAACCAGGTTGTTGTGTGCGTGATAATTGGTTGATTTGTGCCTTTTAGAATGACGCAAGTTTGCTCGCTAGTGATTTTCAGTTTTGCTTCCATTTTATGGTCTTATTAAATTAACTCTTAAGTAGTTCATGACGTGTTGTGTAGTTTAGTGGTGCCATCCGGTTTCCGGCGTGTTTTTTCACGTTCCGGTTCCGGTAACTTTTTACCAAATTAGTGTTGCAAAAGAGAAAATTAAAGTACATTTTTCAGTGTCATATGTTTTACAGTTTTCGGGTACGTTTCCGGTAATTTTTTCAAATTCCGGTTGCACCCTGATATATAAATAAATAAATAAATAAATATATATTGATATGTTTATATATATTATAGACGGGCACCGGATATCCGGGTATGAAAAATATCCGGATATGTATCCGAAATGCTATTGTCCAAAAATTTTATGGAATAATTTGCATGATTTCACCACCAAAGTAGCTGAAGTTGACAAAAGAAATTCTGTTTCCAAACCTCAGTTAGAGTATTAAACCACATTCTTGCATAATTGTTCCATGATAATTTAAAATCTTGATTTCTTAACTTATGGTGTAAAAAATGTTTTGGAATACTTTGCATTGTTTCACCGCTAAAAGTAGTTGTACCTGACGAAAGGAAATTCTGTTGTTCATTCAGACCTCAGTCAGAAAACAGAACTTCTTCACGATTTTTGTGAATACGTTTTATTTTTTCGTAGTATATTGTTTGTAAAATTAAGAGCTACTGCCAGAAAAGTTGTTATAATACAGTATCATATTGAACATTTCTTTTCTTACATCTTGTTGAATGAATACTGTCATGAGCTCTGTCCTGCAGTGGACCTTGCGTATGAAACGTAGTTTAGTGTTCGAACGCTTCGTCTTTTGAGTTTGAGATAAATATTAGCTAGATGGCACTATACTTTCGATGACGTCCGGCGCCGTCCGTACGTACGGCACTGTACCATAAAGCACATCAACTGCTACGTGGCAAAAAATGGTAGTAAATTAGGTGCACTAAACAAAGTCATCTAACGCAAAAATGACGCAATTCAACTCGGCGCGTCACTTTTACACAGTAATGAAAAAATGTACATTTCTGAACTGTTGAGAATACATGTTTGTTTCCACAGCAGTCCATATAAAGATAACAAAAAATTAAAGTATATATTCAAGTTTTAAAAAGTTAAAATTTAATTGAAATCATCAGGGAAGGTTATGAAGATTGAAATTGGCATTATGCTGTGATACATTAAGACTAAGACTAGAGCGGATCTTATAGATTTGGACCAGTATTAGTTTTAGCAATGTAACAACCAAAACATATTCCTACGTTTAAACCTCCTCAGCGTGATAAAAGCAAAAATAAAGCTTAAGCCTAAGGCCAAGCAAAAAAATTAGTACTTAAGCCTTATCTACAGCGGTCTAGTGAGAAAGCGGATCCAAAGGAAGGGGGGCGGCGTAGTCGTTAAGTCAGAAATTTGCTTTTATAAAATGATAAGTTGCCTACTTTATAATATTTTTCTTCACAAAATTGTTTAGTGCTATAATGAAAAAGGTTCCTGTTCTCTACCTTACAATTTTCTCCTCCGAAAATTTTTTGGGAAAAAATTGCGTTTCAAACATTTACCATCCCTCCCCGTCAGAAATTTCTGTATCCGCCGCTGAAAGCGGGGCCCCACTAAAAGTAACTTGAGCTGTTGTTTGTACGATTTAGCGTAAGTATGTTTCAATGTGGTCTATTCTTCTTGGAACGAAAAACGACTCATGTATACATAGTTCGACGGAAGGGTGACATTCGATGGAATCTCTCTTGCAGCTGTTTAAATCAGGTGGAGGACAAGCCAATTCAGTTCAATTTCAGGTTGCCAACGCAAGTATTCAGTTGTTTTTAGCAAACTTCAAAACCGAATACCCAGAACTATTGAAGCACTTGCTTAATAAATAACAATTTTTAGAATTGTATCGCTTACGCTCAGAACAATCAGCTTGTGGATCAGGGCACATCCTTTACAACAACAAGTGAAAGCAAGTGCTTATGTTAAGAAACGCAAATTGAGGTTCGGAAACCCAAAAAATGCAAAATCAAGTTTCGGATATCCGAAATGGAAAATTTCATTTCGGATAGCCGGATAGATATCCGGCAAGAATTGCCGGATATCCGGATATGAAAAAATATCCGATGGCCATCACTAATATATATATATCTATATATATATAATATATATCTAGATATATATAATGAAATTAAAATTTGAATAATACTGGAATCATGTTTTATCCGTAGAATGCAACCTGAACTGAATATACAACCTAATGTATTTTGTTTTAAAAAGTTTGCGTAACGTTTTAGGCCTAGGCTTACAAAATTTAGTCCGTAAGCTTATATTTTCTTGTTGTCTAGCTTATGTTAAACTATTATTTTATTCTTGCTCGTGGTATAGAATATTGGCGTTTAATTTCATAATATTTATTCTAAGTAGAAACAAATGCCTCCGGAGTGTTTAAAATAGATATTTTGTTGAAAGGTTGTTGTTTATCAATTGTACTTTCGCTTCAGTGTTGTAGTGCGACAAAAACTTAAGTTTTTGACAAAACATCATTTCAATTTGTTTATTTTGAAGATTTTCGCGAAATTGTGATAGTTGTTCGTAAGCTAAACATGATTTGGTCGTCTCGTCTTGTACCAGAACCGAGTACGCGTAGATGCTAAAGTTGCTGGAGTTGTTTTTTTTTCGGTATCACGACCATTTGTTGGCTGAGAATTTGTCGGCCGGCAACTTGTGAGCTGAAATCTTGTCAATTCGACTATTAGTCACCAATCATTATGGTTAGGTTTAAGCTTAGGATTATATTTAGGTTTAGAATGCCGTTGCGCGATAAGTTGTCCGTCGACCAATTGTGTTAGATTTGTGGTTTTCAGCAGTAATGTTTCGCTTGTTCGGAATTTACTGGGGTTCTCAGTTATTTTATGTTAGTAGTGGAAGGACGTGTGTCTCGGTGAGTATCAGTTTTCAGTTGCTGTGGGTGGAATGTATTGCCATCAGCCAGGGTGCAACCGGAATTACAATTTACCGGGACCAGAATTTGAAAAATGTACCGGAAACTGAACCGTAGCGGAAACCGGAAAATGAAAAATACACGCCGCCGAGACATTCATTTTAATTTTGTTTTTTTTTTGCAAGATTAATGTAATAACCGTAGTTGGAGACAAGCATTCACTTTATATCTGCTGTATTTTAGATTGTCATAATCCACGGACACGAAATCTACGTTCGATGGTTTATTTTCGGCGATTGTCAAGGTTTACATACTATTGTAATAAAATTTATTTAATTTTTATCGTCATTTCTTAGTAAAATATCATAACTTCCACCGACCAATGTTTATTACCGGAATATTTAATTCCGGTAAAAATTTACCGGAACCGGAAGGTGAAAAAATGCCGGAACCGGACCCGTAATTCCGGCTGCATCCTGCCGTCGGCAGATTAGTGATTTGATTTTTCGAGGTAGGAACAAAACGACACGAAATTAAATAAATATACGTAATATTTATGGATTGCGTGATATCGGAGGTGTGTTTTACTCACACGTTAGTGATTAATGTTGCGTAGGCCAAATGCAACACGTTAATGTTATTGTAGGTTGATTTCGATTTAAACTGAGTTTCGCTGCAATTCCGGTTGCGGTCGAATTCCTATAAAAATAATTCAGTTCCTGTTGAAAATTATTATTATTATTATTATTTTGAAATTGATGTATGTGTCTGTCCTGTAAACTCGCTCTATTTTGTTCGTAAGCTGCCGTGTTCAATAATGTAAAGTGATATTTTGTACGATTAACAATAGTCGGTTATAAAGTGTGTGGGGTCCTAATGTTCCTTTTGGACCGAAACAAATAGGAAATGTTTAAATTTCATGTATCATTGTATCGACCGAGATTGAATCGTCGAGTTAACTTTGGAGAGTCAAACATGGAAAACTAATATATTTGCCTTTTGTGCACTCGGGAGCGGCCTTATGATGGGGGGGATGGTTCCTTATACTCGAGGTAAAATTGTGATCATTGAAGGGGGTGGCGCTGTACTTTTGCTGACGTTTGGCACCGTATGACAACGCAAGTGTATTGCCGCATGACACACGATGTTATGCCGTCCGGTGCCGGACGGTGCCGCAATGCAAGTATAGTGCCACCCATAATCCTGGAGACTCCTGGCACATTTCGAAAGTGTTATCTGTAGAGGCGTGCCACGTAATTTGTCCGAAGTTCAGCTCGACCCTGACTATGTACGTATCTAATTCCGATTAATACGGTTACGCCCTATTCACACGTACAAGTGTTTGCTGCAAGAACTCGCAGCTGCAACTTGCACTTGCAAGTTTTGTCACAAATCCCGTTCGAAAACGTTGCAGCTGCAAATAATTCATTAAAAATCATAGCTAGGAATTTAGTTCACATGTGTGAATAACCATTCAAGTTCACTGAATTTATTGGAGGCGCATTGTCATTGGCTGATGAAAAGATGCAAGTTTTGTGTGCAATTTTCGTTTCGTGTATTTTTGCGGTCCGGTTCCGCCCTGTAGTGTATTTGTCAGTTCGATGCGTAAAAATTATCGCCAGTCGAAAATTTTTTGGGAGCCAAAATTTGTCTTTGTCTTGTTTACTCATGTTGATTGTAGTGTCTCGCGGTTTCTGTACGTATCTATTTAAAATAGATGTCCTTGCGCCCAAGGACCAGGACCGGGCACCGGAGCCCCCCAACCAACGCGGTTTTTGCCAGGGCCTACTTGGGCCAGTTTTCGTATACAATCATTAATTGACTCGTATGAAAAACAGTTCTACCACGCTTGGTATTCGTTTGAAAAATATGAAAATCAGTAGAATTTACTGTACAAGGTAAAAATACCGGCGCTGGGGCAATTGTAATATTGGAATAAGACAGTACTGAACCGGGTATATATAGGTTTGGTATAAGCCTCATACTGATTTTGAATGCAAATCCGATTTGCAGTTAATTGTCTTTCTTCGCGTTGTCTTCATTTCTTTGAGTACCCCAACTAAGGTTTTGGAACCTGTTCGCTGAAAGCCGGTGTGTGTGTTTTTGGTGATAGGAGGTGCGCGATATGAAATGTTTCGTTTGATTTTATGAAATGCCATAAAATGTTGAACTGAACGCTGCGGCATGCTGGTGGTGTCTGTAAATCCGGTAGTAATTGGTGAAAAACTAGAATATATTTTGCCAGCAATACTACACACGAGACGCGTTATAGGATATGCTCACCGTAATTGTTGGGATTTAGGCACTTGTATAAGCTGGGATATTGTATATATTGTTGTTTCGGCAATTTTTGACCTTCCCGGTCCGGTAAATTTTATACCGAAATTAACATATATATATGTAACCGTGTTAAAAATGTTTTACGTATGCAAAAAAGGCCCATGTATAGAACAGGGCCAGATCGTTTTCCGGCAGGGCTGTAATAGATTCAGTTTGAGCTTTTGAACTTTTTTGCATAGGCTTAGGTTTAGGCTTAGGTTTAGGCTTAGTAATATGCTTATACTACTGTTCCGGCCGTGTTCTGTACATGGGCTCAACGTGTATGCCTCCTATGGTATCGAGTATATTTTATTATTTTATGCTTTATTTTGGTTACATTTTGAACGAAATATCGCGAAAATGAACTGCCGCTACAAGATGTTCTATGAAAGTTTGTACGAAGGAAATTAAATTAAAATATATTCTTATATAAAGCGACGGCGACGTTTCAAAGTTTCAGATGACTTTCATATAGTGTCGCTTTGCTTATATATGTTCCATGACCGGCTTGGCGTGAGTGCTCGGACCCCTTGGTGTGAACACTCACGGATACTCGCTCTGTTTAATATAAACTGTCGGATGAAATTGATCCGGTTGCATGGGTGTTTATTTGAGTATATGCCCCGTTGTCAGTTCAATATATATACGTATATATATATAATATATATATGTGGGGAGCAGGGGGACTTAAAAATTTATTGGAGTGCAATGTGGCGATTTTACATGGATTTAGAGAAGCTGGCTTGAAGCTTATTGAGAGTTGGGGTCAAATTGTGTTTAAGGGTAGTTTTGAAAAAGCAATCTGCGACAGTTTGTCGGCTTAAAATTTGTCGCTCAACAGTGTCCTAAAGCATATGAATAAATCTAAGCATAAAGCGTAATCTTAAGCCTCGGCCTAAGTGTCGCGGTGGGCGACGAATTGTGGTGTCGACGAAATTTCGGATTACAAGTTCTGTCGGTCGACCCAATTGTTGTGATGTCGTGAAAAAAATGGTTAGCTTCCATATAGTATGTGTAATCGCTATATTTAGTGTATATGAAACAACTTTGGTACGTAAAATTAGGTTCGTTGCGATATTTGGTTTTGTTTAGTTGGACCCTGATGATCGCATTTCTAGTAGTTGTTGTTGGTTATACTTACTTAAGTAAGTCTATTTTGGCTTTTTAGCTATATTAAGCGCTTAGTAGTTATAGGGTAGTTTAGAAAATCATAGAAAATCAAAGCATACTTGGTCGAGTGGGAGCTGTAAAATTATTTGCTTATGATGATTTTCTCATTGAAATATTTGAATTTGTTAGACTGTGAGTGTAGAAAATTATTGGTTAGACAAACTCTTGGGTGATAGACGCGATTACGGTCATCGCATTTATCAGTGCAATGGCGTGGTGATATCGTTTGAGAGACTACGATTTTTGGACTTTTATATTTATATATCAACGTCCTGAACAGTTTCAAAAATTTTAGATTAGGCTTAAGCTTAAGCTTACGGTAAAAAATGTACAAATGTACGAATTTATTATGTGTTTTTTATTTTATTGTAATTCTTTATGTAACAATTATTATTATAATTGGACCAAAAATTTGGACGATTTTGGACATTTTTAGTTGTCCATCAGCGCATCATTCAAAAGCAGGGTACAAAGTGGAACTGAATTATATCGGAATCGGAGCTAGAAAATTATACCGGAATCGGAACTAGAACTTTTCAGAGCTCATACTTTGCATATACCAAATCTTATTATAAGTAATTAGTATGCAGTTAGTAAATATGTCTGTTTCAGAGTGCATGTAAACGCTTTTGTGATAATTTCAGTGCCAGAAATGTGAACTGAGAAGTGATGTGAACACCGGTTGTTATAAAACTTAACAGATCTTTATCAAATTTTTAAACTTGACGCAATGCGCAAAAGTTAGCGAATGTGCAACAATCTACAAACAAAGTTTGTTTTCACAGAACAATCACGTTTTTGTTCTAACAAAATAGTGCAAACAAATTGATGCTGGAAAGTTGCCAAAATTACGTATTTGCCGCATTCCAGCTTTAATTGTATACGTAGATAAAACACGTTTTGAACGGTAAAAACTTACCAGTTCCGATTATGCCTGCAATCGGAACTGGAACATGATTTGAATTCGAATTTTAATCGCAATCGGAATTTCGGTTGCACCCGAGTTTTATGGAATTTGTCCGTGTTTACGTTCACTATGGACCAGGTTGTAGCAATGAAATGGTCAGGTATTATCATTGCAATCACTGTATATTGCTTAATATCAAGCTTCATACATATGTTGTTGTTTGTTGTTGTTTGTTTTGTTTGTTGTTGTTGTTTGTTGTTATTGTTGTTGTTGTTGTTGTTGTTGTTGTTGTTGTTGTTGTTGTTGCTGTTGTTGTTCGTTGTTATTGTTGTTGTTGCTGTTGTTGTTGCTGTTGTTCGTTGTTATTGTTGTTGTTCGTTGTTGTTGTTGTTTGCTGTTGCTGTTGTTGTAGATGTTGCTGTTGTTGTTGTAGA
This sequence comes from Enoplolaimus lenunculus, assembly GCA_030248215.1. NCBI lineage: Eukaryota > Metazoa > Nematoda > Enoplea > Enoplida > Thoracostomopsidae > Enoplolaimus > Enoplolaimus lenunculus. The sequence continues at coordinate 194,229 of JASANG010000036.1, read as the reverse complement.
TGTTGCTGTTTTTGTTGCTGTTGTTGTTTGCTGCTGCTGTTGTAGATGTTGCTGTTGTTGTTGTTGTTGTTTTTGTTGCTGTTTTTGTTGCTGTTGTTGTTTGCTGTTGTTGTAGATGTTGTTGTTTTTGTTGCTGTTTTTGTTGCTGTTTTTTGTTGCTGTTGTTGTTTGCTGTTGCTGTTGTTGTAGATGTTGCTGTTTTTGTTGCTGTTGTTGTTGTAGATGTTGCTGTTTTTGTTGCTGTTGTTGTTTGCTGCTGCTGTTGTTGTAGATGTTGCTGTTGTTGTTGTTGTTGTTTTTGTTGCTGTTTTTGTTGCTGTTGTTGTTTGCTGCTGCTGTTGTTGTAGATGTTGCTGTTGTTTTTGTTGCTGTTTTTGTTGCTGTTTTTTGTTGCTGTTGTTGTTTGCTGCTGCTGTTGTCGTAGATGTTGCTGTTGTTGTTGTTTTTGTTGTTGTTATTGTTTTGTGTTTGTTGTTGTTTTTGTTGTTGTTATTGTTGTTGTTTTTGTTGTTGTTGTTGTTGTTGGTGGTGGTGGTGGTGTTGTTGTTTGCTGTTGCTGTTGTTGGTGGTTGTGGTTGTTGTTGTTTTTGTTTTTGTTGCTGTAGTTTGCGTGGTGATTTGAGTCGCATTCGAGAACGATATACGTAGTGAAAGAAATAAAAGCTTGATTTAATCAAGAAACAAACTGCGAGGAGAGCAACAGACAGCGGCGACGACGGCGGCTTATTTTCATCTTTTGGCCCATGTATAGAACAGAGCCAGATCGTGGTCCGGCGGGGCCTGTAATAGCGTCAGTTTAAGCTTCTGACTTAACTTTTTTTGCTTAGGCTTAGGAATACACTCATCCGTATGCTTAAGCTTAGGCTTAGGCTTATGAATATGTTTATACTACTGCTCCAGCCCTGTTCTATACATGGACCCATCTTTCTATGCCTGTTGTGAGTATTAGAAAAGTTTGACTTGTGTTCTATTTGAGTATAAACAGTTGCTGCAGGTGTAGTTAGTGGCCAGTTGAGCAATGTCTGAGTGGAGGCGACGGAGTTTCGGGCACAAACCTGGACGTCCCTGAAAGTAACATAGGCCGCACCGGACGTCAGTAAACCTATAGCGCAACCCTGACGGTAATTTTAGGGTTCAATGCTCGACATTATTGGCCATGGCTATTTTAATGTTAATCAGTGAAGTGTATTGTTATACATATAGCTTCTTATTATGTGTCCGAAAAGCAATGCTGAGTTGAATTATGCCAAACGTTACGTACCAACAAAATCAACTGTAAGATTTCCGACAGTATTCATAGTTATCGATACAGTCGTGTTGTATCTGTTTGAATCAGTCGCTGCTCGATTCGATGGAGTTGCTGTACAACAGCGGCAACAAGACTGTCGTACAACATATTCTAACCGATGTTTTGCTTCATGTTGCAGGGGTTGGAATGCCAGGCAGCGGCGATCGTCGCAATCATACCGGTATGGATGAAGTTGGTGGTTGTGGGTAGCAGGGATGGGAGTCTCAGTCTCGGGATTTGGCAGGTTTCGGTCTCGGTTTCGGTTTTTTACCCACACCGCCCATCCATGCAGGGTAGACGTTTGCACACTGTGAACGCCATGTGTTTAAGCCTGTCTAAGTCTACGTTCAAGCTTAACCGTTATGTTATGGGATGATGTGGAAAACTGACGGAAAAAGTGTATAAGACCAGTTTGAAGGCCGAGGTCACGGAGATGTGACTAAGTGTACGATATGGACAGTTGAGAGCGGTTTACATAAATTGGTAGAGGGGGTTCTTCCGGAATATCGGTTGCGACCGGAAGTCCTGTTCCGACCGGAAGTCGAGCACTTTTTCAATTCGCTACCCGTGTTTCAGTGTTTGCAAAAGATTAAGCTTTGTTTGATTAGATTGAGTACAGAGGAAAAGCGAATAGTTTTGCTCGTGTTCCACTATCTCGTTCAATGACAATGTTTTTAGGCATAGAGCAACGCTCACTATGCTTAAACTTAACTCTAAGCCTATGATTTTAGCTTAAATCGGGGGGGGGGGGAGGGTGGAGTGTACAGCAGCCAAAAGCTTGTTTGATTCAATTTTAATCAACGCTTCAGTGTTGTTTTAGGTGCTGGCAAAACTGTTCATTTTGCATCCGGCAGCAGCGGAAGTGTCAGCGGCGGCGGCGGAGCATTCGTTCAGTTTGGATTTCGTACCGAACCGGCCGATACGGTGATTCGACGCGGCGCGACCGCACGTCTAGACTGCCAGACGTACAGTTCATTGCCGTCTGGGTCGGCGCCTGGACGCGGTGGCGCCGACGGCGTGGGTGGTGGCCATCCGATCCCGGAAGTAAAGTGGAAAAAAGACGGATCGTATTTGACGATGGTTGATGGGCGTGACGGAGATGGACGAAGGTGAGCACTGTCTTGAGTAGGGATTATTTTGAGGGGTGCGGTTTGATCGCCAGAGCGTTGCGTTAAGGCAGAATCGGATGTGTTTCACGGTGGTGACAAAAGTTCGGATTCGGTTATGAAAACGCCGAGTGCAAAAGTGTGAATCAAACCATGTTCGGCAATATGTTTTTTCTCAGTTTTGAACAATAAACATTTTAAATAACTTGTTATGTAAATCAGTATTTTTTGTTTCACGGTCGTACGTGAGTAATTAACGCACGGTGACGGACGGCGTCAGAGGAGAAAATTTTATATCGTAACTTGGGTCGTGGGCCCAATAGGTTTGTTACCTATGGGTCACGACGGTGACTGTGGGTCACCTTGCCCTTCTGCTAACAATTCTTGGTTGAGGAGCTGGCGTATAGAATTACGAAACAAGACCACCCGCCGTGTTCGGATGTACCATACAACGTTAAATGTTCAAGATGATATGGAATAGCAATGCTGAGTTATACTTTACTTAGCATATATGAAGCAGCGTAAGTCGTAATTCAGCCCAATACCGAATTGGGATAATCCAAAGTGGAACTACGACCCAAGGCGAAATTATGTATGATAAAGCTGTGCGTTTTCTGATTGGTTACTTGGTAGTCGTAATCAACAAACTGTTTGACAGGCCACCGGGACCGAGCGATTACTTAATTAATCAGAAAAGAGTATTTGCATCAACTAATCGTATTTGAGTATGGCAGTAAGAAAGTAACCAATCGCAAGGCGTACACTTGTAACAGTGGAAGAATTACGCTGGGCGCTAGCCCAAGTCGTAATTCCGCCCGCCGTTTACTAGCCCAATTCGGAATTGGGCTGAATTACGGCTTGGCTTACGACATATATGTGTATATGCGTACATATGTGACGCATGTTTGTCATTATAGCAAATATATTATGTCGTTTGTTGATTGATTGAATTTTTCAATGCAGCTGTGTGTTCTTTGTGTATGGGGCTAAGTTGGCGTCGTATGTAGGCAAATGGTGTTTGAAATAGGGCGGGGTCATATCGTAATGTACGTGACTAAGTAGGGACTGCTTGAAATGGGATCATGTCGTAATGTACGTGACTAAGTAGGGACTGCTTGAAATGGGATCATGTCGTAATGTACGTGACTAAGTAGGGACTGCTTGAAATGGGATCATGTCGTAATGTACGTGACTAAGTAGGGACTGCTTAAAACGGGATCATGTCGTAATGTACGTGACTAAGTAGGGACCGTGTCCTTAAATTTTTGAAGTGGTATCACTAGACTTGGACAACCTCCGTCGTAATGCTTAGGCCTAGAATCACGTGTACGATTATGCTTAGATTTGTTCATAGGCTTTGTGACACTGTTTGGCGATAAGTTGACGGACGACGAATTGCCGTAGATTCGTTGGTAAATGACTGAATCTAAAGTAGTGACAGGTGTTCTAGGGTGAAGTTAGTAGAGTTGTTGGTATTTTGCGACGAACCGTTCGATGTCAACAAGCAATTCTGTGGCCGAGGCCATTTTCGGTTCAGTTGAAGCGGGATGACAACCAAATATATGCAATTTTAAAGTTAAATGTTCATGCGACATTTTGGTGTTGAATCCTTGTTGTGGGACAGCGAAAGCTTACGTGCCTGTACTTGCAGTCCCGTTAGCCATCCCCATTTGCTATGGGGGGGGGCGGCGAAACGTTTTTAGGAGGGGGGCAGTAGAATGGTTTTCAGTGACGTACACAAGCAAGGTTAAAAAATTTTGCAGGTGGCGGGGCTGAACCCTCGTGGCCCCCTCTTGGATACCGGCCCGTGTACTTGAATTCGGTTGGTCGCCAGGGGTATAAACGTGGCGACCGCACAGTATGTATGGTACTTTGGTTTTAGGTCCAACTTGACCCAAATCTAAGCGGTTTTTTAATATATGCAAGCGCTCGCCTAAGTTTAAGCCTGAGCTAAATTGTAAAAGCGACGAATGCACTGATGCTTTGCAATTGCATATACATTAAGTGACCGTCCGGGTGCAACCGGAATTCTGGTTCCAGAAACTTTTGACGTTCCGGTTCCGGTAAGTTTTTACTGGAATTAAAAATTCCGGTATTAAATTTTGATAGGTGGTAATTAAGATATTTTTCTAAAAAATGACGATAAAAATTAAGTAGATTTCAGCCGTATAGTATATAAACCTTGACAATCGTCGAAAATAAACCATCGAAAGTAGATTTCGCGTCCGTGGATTATGAAAATCTAAAATACAGCAGATATATTGTGAATACCTATCTCCAACCAAGCGTTATTTCTCGAATAATATTGCAAAAAAGAGAATTGGAATGAATTTTTCGGCGGGATGTATTTTTTTATTTTCAGGTTCTGTTTTCGGTATAATTTTTTCAAATTCCGGTTCCGGTAAATTGTAATTTCGGTTGCACCCTGATGACCGTAGGTTTTAATCTGATCGTTCATTGATACTACGTATATACTATTGAAATTAAACCAAAATGGCTATCGAAAACTAGGTAACCTTAGTAATAGTTGGAACATATGACGGCAGAAGATAAATAGAGTCGAGTCTCAATTACACACTGAAACATACTTGCGGGTTGTGTGTGAAAGCGGTGGCTGGATGACGTTTGTAATGCAGGTTTAGCCAGTTGGCTGGTAAGTTAAGTTGTGAGAGTAGTGTAAATGCGATTATATACACACATATCAATCTATTCTATCTGTATAATTAAAACTGGAATACCCCATATACGTATTTTGGGCAAGTTTTCACATTGTGTACAATAGTTTCATAGCGTATAAACGCGTGGCCTAAGCTCTACGCTTAAATGTGTGGTGCAGCTGGCCCGTATTACTTCTAGTACGGTTCCGGTTCCTGGTGGGTCTGGTATATATAAAACAGAAGAGTAGGCCTAGATTCTAGACTATATTTTTTGCTTAGGCTTAGGTTTAGGAATACACTTGTGCAAAGTTTATGCTTAGGAATACAGTTTTGCAACGCTTATGCTTAGGAATACACTTTTGCAATGGTTTTAGGCTTAGAAAAACGCTGCTGCAAAGCTTTTAGGCTTCTTACTCTTTGGAATACACTTTTAACAACGCTTAGGCTTAGGCTTACGCATATGCTTATTCTACTGTTACGGCCCTAAAAGTAACATTGACCGTGTAGTTTAAATGGTACTCAAAGTGTGATTGAATGAGTCATGTGTCTTAAATGAATGGTGTTGTGGCTTTGGATTGGACGACCAGTAGTGTTGTCGCCGTGTGTGTGTGGGAAAATAGGATTTGGACCGAGAATGGTTGTTTAGATAGGTGGTGTGGTTTAAATGTTGTTGACTCATATATACGTTCACAGAGACTAACTGGTAGACATTGTTTCAGGGATAGTATACGAAGAATTGCTTATCAGAAATAGTGATATACAGCGCCTAGAGTTAGTTGGCGTTTAGCTGTTAAACAGGACTGTCGCCAGGAATACCGTTTGGGATGATAGGTATATGTATGTAATACGCCGTTCACAATAATTATGCCAATGGCGCCGCAAAACTGTCTTAAAGCCAAGGGCTATCACGAGGTGTTTTTCAAAACGAACTGGTGATAGCCGTGGGCTATAAGAGATTTTGCGGCGCCGTTGACATAATTATTGTGAACGGCGTATTACATACATATACCTATCATCCCAAACGGTATTCCTGGTGACAGCCACCCCGTTCACAATAATTATGTCAATGGCGCCGCAAAACGTCCTTAAAGCCAAGGGCTATCACGAGGTGTTTTTCAAAACGAACTGGTGATAGCCGTGAGTTTTTATAGCCAACGGCTATTACGTGTTAGGGGTTTTGTGGCGCCGTTGACAAATGTGTTGTGAACGACGCATACTGGTGAAAGCACGGACTATGTGACCACCCCGAAGAATTTAATGAAAAATAGTTTATTTTAAAGATTTCGACGCGCTGAGTTTAACGGTACGATTTGAATTGCTGCAGGGAGCCCAGTTTACCAGTTATGGGGATTCTTTAAATATTAGCTTTTTGGCATATAAAACATGTACAAACGCCAACCAAATTTGTATAACGAATAAACTGGAAAAACTTATGCTTTATACAAACATGTTTATGATAGAGACTTTCTCTTGCCGATCAGTGCGTGTTTGCAGTATAATTTCTAGTGCCATAACTTTTGAACCGTAGGTCATGAAGCCATAAAAATAGTACCGTTGAATTCAGCATGTCCAGATCTATAGGTTAGTTCTATTTTATTAAATTCCTACGGTGGTCCGGATTCAGTACCTCCGTATAACCTCAAGTAACAAACTTAAGATTGTTCTAAAGCCTATTTTGGTTTCTCCAGAAGTTTCAGGAGGGGATGTATCCTTTCTATGCCTCCCCTTGTATACGCCACTGGTGTTGTACACACTTGCTTGCACCTCCAGCAAATGTATCTTTCACCCTGGTGTTAATTTGATACAAGGCAAAAGTTCCCGTATAGTGTTTATGAACGATGTAAACTATATAATTTTGACCTGGAAAAAGTCTAGTCTGAGACCTATAATGAGGCTAGTAACCTGTGTCGGTCTAGGTAGGAACCGGGACTTCAGACCTTTTTTTATTTAAGCAGCTGGAAAGCAGACATACGGCGTGGATTTCGAACTAGCGAGCTACGGATCTTTAGGCGAACGCTCTACCACTGTGCCACGATGCCCGCCTCTCCAACTGTTTTTATAGGCGACCATATTTGTCGACACATATACACATATTACATATGCACCAGGACAATCATAGCTTAGATGCTTGCAACCAGCTCAACATACTGAGAGACTAAAAAATCTTCAAAACGTGGTATGTAAGAAATTCAGAGTACCTACACATATACAGTCCAGGTTAAAATTTTCCTGGGTGGGAGAGGGAGCGGCAAAATTCTCTCTAGGGAGGCTGAGTTTTACCAGGCCACCCTCAGGCACACTGACCTTCCAATAAGTGGCAGACACTATTCTTGTATTACAGTCTACTCAGCCCAGTTGCATGCATTAATGAACTAAACGGATATGGTACGGCATGAGGTGATCGTGGTAATCGTTTCATTCATAAGGTCGTGGTTTTGTTTGATTGTTGATTGCAGGGGTGTACGTTATTTTCATGGACGTAACCAAGGGGAAGGGGGGGGGGTCAGCGCAGGGATGAAATCTTCTTTGATGATTTTGATCCAGGGATGTTTCAGGAAGTTTGCTTTGGTTGGTAACACAATAAACCAACCCATGTTCGAAATTGTTTTGGGACGTAACATATACCCTACAAAGTTTTGGTACCGCCGCCCCCTCCTTTTGTACGTAGTATATATGTATGTATGTTTTGACAGTGACGGATCTAGGAAATTTCTCGGTAGGGGGTGCGCACTATATAATAGTGAAAAAGACTTGCAAGCGAGAAGCCAAATGCCATTTTATTCATTTTATTGCTAAACGTTAATAGACAATCTTGGTTTTGATTCCTGGTGGGGGGTAATGGACTTAGGTCGGGTGGCCCGTCGCGTTGGATCCGTCAGTGTATTTTAATAAGTATCTATTTTGAAGTATGCTGTGAAGAACCAAACTACGCATCCAAGCCCTTCGCCAGCTCAAGATGCTAGGACAGGGGGAGTGGGTAGAAAATTTCACATGGGTGATATGAAGACGTTATGTGTACAACCAGTGGATTTAGCTTTTGTGGGGGAGTGAAATTTTCAGGGTGCAAACGGAATTCTGGTTCAAATCGAGTTCCGATTCTGTTTGCAGGTACAATCGTTCTAACAGTTGGCGGCGAATTGCGAAATTTGATAGTTGTTTTGTTAAGTTTCATTACATCCGGTGCTGCTCAACGCGCATTTCTTATGTAATCATTAATAAATAACATGGAAGCTAAAACAGATGCGATCACGACAATTGATCGCCCGAGAACTTGTAATCCGAAATTTCATTGCCTCGACAATTCATCGTCGCCCAATATTAGATTTACGCTTAGGCTTCGACTTGGGATTACGCTTAGATTTATTAATGAGCTTTTGAACAAAGTTGTCGGGTGACGAATTGTCGTAGATTCCGCAAAATTATTAATGAGATACAATAAGATTTGGCATGTCATGTTCCGATTTCGGTGTAAATTTGCTGTTCCGATTCCGGTATAATTCAATTCCGTTTTAAACCCTGTCCCTGTTCAGTGCCTTAGTTATATATAGACTGTATGTGTGGGAATATTCTCATTGTGCATATTATAAGTTTAGTCTATTAGCTGCAAATTTAAAGAATACTTAGGATGACGATATAACTGAGCACAAAGCGGTCGAAAATTGTCTGCAATTGCGTTCAACAAATTCTTCGAATCGTCGTAGGAGATTATATGATAGCTAACGCATCGGCATTGTTGTTAGCTTAGCAGCTAAAATTTGATGTGGATGACCGGTCTCAGATGAGCGAGAGAGTGGATCAAAGCGATTTTGCCGCCGACGCTTGTGGTGAGATTTAACAGGAGGAACGTGTCGATAGAGGTGCATTCGGGGGTTGAGTAATAGGGTGTCGTCAGGGTGCGACGGGATCGCAAAAAACCGGATACCGGAACCGGATAGTGATTTGTTTACCGGAACCGGATGTTAACCGGCTAGTGTGTTTTTGAAATAAATCAATTTTTAGCATGTGAATGCGTCAGTAAATGTTAATTTATCTTCAGTAAACGAAATATTGCGTTTATATAAGGACGTGTCTTACTAATACTTGAAAATAATTGTGTGAAGCAGCAAATAATTGGTTTGTTTCGACGATAAAATCCGAATCGCTGCTTTAACCATACGCAAAAAATACTGCTTTAAACCAATACTGTATACTTACATGTACTGGGACTAAAAACATAACATCTCACAACATAATTTGCAATAATTTGACATTTACGAAATCATCATCGAAATCCGGTATCCGGTAGGTTTATACCGGATACCGTAATCGGATGCGGCTTTTTTGCCGGATAGTAAACAGGAGCGTGATATCCGGTCGCATCATGGGTGTCGTTGGTGTGACGTTTGACCGTTTGATCTTGGATGCGTAACGATAGGGTATATCAAGGCTGGATCGAAAGCATGCAGCTTAGGGTTCGCTGGGCGGCAGAAATAAATAAAACATAATGGTTTCAGGGTGAACATAGGTAGAAAGCGTCTTTGTTTATTTTTAGAAAGCAGAAGGTACAGTTTAAGCAGGTCAAAGTGCGTACTGACTCGAGCGAGCGATGATGATGATATGTACTGTAATTTCAACAGTGGTCCAGCTATTTTCTAAGCTGAACGCCGTGATACTGCACTGCTGCAATCACTGAGTACTGCTGTACTGTGATGATTTGGCGGATTTACTCCGAATGGCTCAAATAATAATTAAGCATACTTGTTTAAATTAAGCCGCATACTGGTCAATTCACAATACATTTAGCCGCTGTAAAAGTGTCCGGTTGTATTATGCCGGATACATACGGATATCGGTTTTTGCCGGATATAAAATTGGATCCGGATATCTGGTCGTATCGTATTGAATAGTGGCTTGGTAAACGGCGCGCGGCATCGGTTTACGGCATGGGGCCTGACAGGCTCAGACAGTGGACGGTGGATTCGTATAGGGTGATATGGTGACATTTACTAGGGGGGGCAGGGCTCACGAGGTTGAGCTCAGGCCTTGTCATCACATTGGTTAAGCGTGTAATACAACTTTGTATACATAGTATTATTTTTAGGTATGTGCCAGAGTGCGACCGGATATCCGGTTCCGGTTTAATATCCTAATATTCCACAAATACTGGTATCCGTATCTGGTATAAACCTATCGGATATCGGATATTTACGGTTGTGGTGCCGGCTATCATAAAGCTGCTTTTTACAAATGAGTGTCTTTAACATTTTGCTGCGATTACATTTCTGGGCAAGTCAAGAAGTCCAAGTTTTGATGCAGTTTCAGTTACTTTTAACTTATCTTTTTGCATTAGTTTTAGTTTATCAGCAGCAATTGAACTTTATAACAAACAGAAACCTTGAGCACGCAAAAAATACAGCGACAAAATTAATTATTTTAACATATGTATACATTATCCGGTTCCTGTTCCGGTAAAAATGCAATATCCGTATCCGGTTCCGGCAACCGGTAAATTAATGTCCGGTCCCACCCTGATATTTGTAATACATACATATTAGAGATGCCCCGGGGGTGGCAGAGCCAGCGCGTTATTTGCCGGGCCCAACCGGGGCCAGTTTTTATATACAATCCTAAATTAAGTCGCACGAGATAGAAAGCTGTCACGCTTCGTTCGCTTTTGAAAATATAAACATCACAAGACTCGCCAAATTTCAACATTTTGTTAACGGATTCTTTATTTTCCAACTGTTCGCCACCCTATACGTATTACGTATATTGTAGCGTTTATATTAACAGTGGTTATCTTTACGTAATCTAACTGGGCCCCGGGTGGTACTGGCGCCGACTCCGGCAAAAATCTCGGCTCCAGGGCATCTCGAATACATATATGTATGTTTAGGTGTGTGTATGTGTATGTGTGTATATATATATTGTTTTCATATTTTAGGCGTATTTTGTCGAACGGTTCGTTGGTGATTGACGATATTTTGGATCCGCGAACAAACAATCCGCAATCACTTGACGCCGGCTATTACCAGTGCGTTGTTGACTTGATTGGAGTTGGAACAATTGTTAGTCGGCGTGCAAAGTTAACACTTGCAGGTAAGAACCGGGCTTGAGTCGGCCGCATGGCCACACGCCGGCGGCGTTCCTTTCGCGTCAGCCGCATTGGATCGCGGTGGCGTTTCTTTCACTGTGGTTGCAGTTGCTGCAAAGCTGTATAATGCAGATTGCAGACGGTTGGTTCACAGTCGGGTTAGGGTGAAGTTTTAAGGTTTTTTTTTACACATTTAATGTCGATTTATATCGAGTGACCCAAATTTCGAAACCGGATTGACGGGTATTCTCCGGGTACGCCGCTGAGCCGGTCCAGCCATGAGCTTCGTTTTGTTAGTGTCGGTTTTCGGCATAGACCGTCGATGGGGGGTGTCTGTCTGATTTTGGTTGTTTACACCAATTGTTTACTAAATATGCATTGTTTTGTTTATCATTTTGTTGATTAAATGTCAGTTGACGACAGGTTTTTAATGTTGTATGTTTATTAATAGTTGGTAAATAGCTGCAATCAAGCTATAGCTAGTTGTTGTTTGTTTTGATGAGGTAATTATATAGTTACCGGGTATATAAATCGAGCGGATGTATATATGTCGCCGGCAGGGTGCAACCGGAATACCGATTTTGATTACAGTTGCGATTCAAAACGAGTTCGAGATTCCGATTTTCGATCGCACAATCAATCGGAATCGGAATTGTGAGATTTAATTTTAGGCCTACTTGTTGTGATATGTTGCATAAAAATTCAGCATCATATATCTGTTAAATTGTTTTCGATGAGTTAACTTATCAATAATTGATTGTAGTTTAGTTTTAGAGGACACGAAAAATGATTGCCAATTTGTTCGTGCGACGCTTTTTAGAATTTTTGCTGGCCAACGGACACACTAAATCAATGTCATACTTGTAAATACAAAGTATCAGTATACTCACAAAATTTGTAGCACAAAATTTGTAGTTCCAATTCCCCGCTTCCGGTATAAATTTGCTGTTCCATTTGCGATTCCGGTATAATCCATTTCCGCTTTACACCCTGGACGCCGGGTAATTGCATCGAGCATTCAGTCAAAATTGTGATATGGTTTTAGGAATGCCGATATTAGAGTAAGCATAAATTTAAACAGGAGTTTCGTCCGACGCCGTCCGTTACCGTACGTACGGTCATCGTGCGGTATCGTACGTGACGTACTCACGTACGATAGCGTACGCTGACGGACGCTGATGCCGGACGGTGACGTGACAGCGTCGCACGACAAGTATAACGTGCCCACCCTAAGTATCGATTTCGTTGATGTTATACAAGATTCAATTCAATTGGTCGGAGGATACAGTGAAATTTAAAGTGTCGGTATACTTTCAAAACGTCCCGCTGTCGTCGACCAAAGGTTACCCGATTCGACCGACATATCGATTCAGCACGACAATTAACAGGATTGTTTTGGGTGTTACAAATGTGAGCAGCCCCGTATTGTTCAATGTTGCCTTGCGCCGCCTATCACTTAGTTTGGCTGATAGCTACGGTAACTTTGGAATCCAGCCAATGGCAGCGGCGTTCGCAAATTCACCACATGTTTTGGATTTGAGATTTGCAACTACTTGTGTAGCAATTTTGAGATGTGCAATTAATTGCTGGTGTTCGACAGTGTGTGAAACCTATCGCTAGATAGATAGATAGATAGATAAAGTAGAAAGAGGATATGACGCCACTGTGGGCGTTCGCGTAGACAAATTAACAACATTGTCCATTGCGACATCCTACGACCTTATATACTCTGTGTGTCACTCTACATTAACGTTTAGACGTTCTGTTTCACCAATAAACTTATAAATTTTCGTTATATCAACAGATCTAGTTTCTCTAACAGCTAATGTCTTCTTACCTAGAAATTGCTCGCGTTTGTCTTGCCACCGCTTGCGTACGCATAAAAAGTGCTCAGCGGTCTCACTTACACTGCATTCTGAACAATTTTTATCTTGAGCTACTCTCATTCTAAATAAGTGATAACTGAACCAACAATGTCCTGATAAAATCTGAATACATTGTCTAAGTTTGTCTTTATTAAGCTTTAATAAAAATCTACTTCTCCTATCGCTAACTGATAATAGGTGCTAATACGCATTTGAGAATAGGGGCCCATATTTAGCAAAATATTTAGTGTAGCGCAAGTGCTATCGTGGTCCTAACGGTGTTGTACGCTAATGAATCGCGTTAGATTACTGTAGAGTCTAATGGGTTTTAATGGATCGAACCGCCGGACGGCTTGTACCAGGTTCACCATGGTTGAGTTTGCTCTTTTATTGCGATTTTTTCGGTTGTTTTTGTTTTTACTTATTTTTGTATTTTTGTTTGTTTTTTCTTTTGTTTTTATATTTTTCATGTATCGAGATTGTTTTTTGTTGTGTTTTTTGTCAGGTTTTTGCAGTATGCGGTTTTGCAGTAAAGCATGAATACTGGCTGTGGTGGTAGAACGTGGCGACAGGTGGTCGAGTTAAGCGGGATATATAGTGTGGGCATGGGGTTAAAGTGTTGATGTATGAGCGTTTGAGCAGGCCGGATACGAGGTTGTAGTGAAGGAGGGTAAAAGGGACCCGAATTGTTGTAGAAAAAAATTTCGCCCGAAAACAACAAGCGACCGGAATTCCGGTTCCGAACCATCCATTTTGCGTTTGAAGCCAAAACTTGCAATGAAACTATTTTATAGGCGTATGGTGCTACCGAAATCATAGAATTCAGCGGAATTTCCTTCAAAATGATTTCAATTTCATTAGTCAGTGGTTTCGACATGCCAACAAGCTTGATGACAAATTTTCAAAAATGGATGTTTGGTGTTTGTATTTTCGGTCGTGTTCCTGTAACAAATTACTTTTTCAGTAACAGCCAGTTTTTCACTATCCGGTTCCAAGTAGAATATCCGGTATTACTTTCTCTTTCCGGTTCCACTTCCGGTATTTCGAAATTCCGGTTATATATATACAGATGACAAATACTTTTGTGGGTTTTAGTAAACATGGTATCAGCCGATGGTTTGCTTTTGAGCCTTTAAATGATATGACTGGCTCGTAGCCAGCTAAACAAACTAGAGGGATGTATTTCAAGAAAGAAAGGCGTGATTGGATTTCAGTAGTCCTTACGAAATGGAGTAGGGATGGGCATCTTGGCCGTCCTTTGAGATCATAGTCGTATGGTATAGATTAATAAATATTTTAACAGTCTTGTAAATATGTGTAATTCTATTCTGCGAACCTGTGACAATTCGTTGCCCGACAACTTGTCGCCCAATAGTGTACTAAAAGCGTATGAATAAATGTAAACATTCGTAATCCTAAGCGTAATGCTAAAAGCCTAGGCGTCGTAAGCCGAAGCATAAATGATAGACGCGGAATTGTCGAGTCGATGAAATTTCAGATTACAAGTTGTCGTCGGGCGACAAAGTGTCGGAATATCGTGTTTTGTACGTTTTGTTTTCACTTTTAAATAGTAAAATGAATGAAAAATGGACGGCTTCCGCGTTCAATCTATATCGTTTCAGCTAATTATATAAGCATTATTTTTAAGTTTTGGTGTAGTTTTTCTTCAAGTTTGAATTGTCTTACTGTGGTTTGCGTGTCAGGCGCGTTTTCGCATCCAAATTACGTGTTCTCTGAATTTGAAACCGTCCAATAGAACTCGAACTCGACGCGTTGTCTGCAGAAGATTACATGCATGAATATAAAGCGATAAAATTTGTAAGCCAATCAGATCTTTTATTGGCCATGGCTAAAGAGTACGGCTGAAAAAATTTGATTAGCCAAAACCATTCTGGTTCACATTTGCGTATAACTGGTTCACATTTGCGTATAAGGACTCATATTCTGAAATGCGTATAACATATATCATCAACTAGCAATAGGACCGACAGATATCCGCTTTTTTGTCGGATATTAAACCGAATCCGGATATCCGGTAGATCTTTGACGTATTTTTGTGCTTCCGCTACTGCGTTCTTCTGACATTGTTTCCCACAGGCGTTTGCAAACAATTTATTTCGCCAGTGGCGAACGGCTTCTCAGAACGTGGGGGGATTTGAGATGCATATAGAATGGGATATGTATGTATTTACAACGCAGGGTGCGACCGGAATTCCGGTTGCGGCATTTTTTCACCTTCCGGTTCCGGTTTCGGTAAATTTTTGCCGGAATACAAAATTCGGGTGTAAAAATTTGGATAGTGGAAATTAAGATATTTTACTAAAAAATGATCGTAAAATTAAGTAGATTTCATTAGAATAGTATATAGACCTTGACAATTGCCGAAAATAAACAGTCGAAAGTAGATTTCGCTTCCGTGGATTATGAAAATCTAGAATACAGCAGATAAAGTGAATCTCCAATCGGAATTGGAATTTTGACAGTTTAATTTGAATCTTACTTGTTGTTGTTGTTGTTGTTGTGATACGTTTCATAAAAATTGTGTATCATTTATCTATTAATTTGCTTTCGATGAGTTAACTTATTAATAATTGATTGTAGTTTATCTTTACAAAGCTAAAAAAATGACTGCCAATTTGTTCATGCGAAGTTTTTGACAATTGTTGCCAACCAACGGACATTCTATGCGAATATTATACTTGTTAATACGAATTATCGGCATTGTCACAAAATTCGAACTTCCGATTCTGATATATAAATTGGCTGTTATGTGATTTCGGTATAATCCAGTTTCGCTTTGCATCCGTGCGAAATCGTTGTCGTTCAAAGTAAGATGCCTGGGTGCAACCTTTAACCTTCCGGTATCGGTGAATTTTCGCCGCAAGTAAAAATTCAGGTATTAAATTTTGGTCGGTGAAAATTAAGATATTATTGTTACTTAAAAATGACGATAAAAATATACGTAACTGTTATTGTTAGTATATAGTATATATAAACCTTGATAATCACCGAAAATAATATTATCGAAGGTAGATTTCGCTTACGTGGATAATGAAGTTAAAATGAATTTTGGGCGGTGGAATGTATTTTAAGCTTTCCGGTTTCGTTTCCGCTAATTTTATCAAATTCCGGTTTCGTTTCGGCTAATTTTATCAAATTCCGGTTCCGGTAAAATGTAATTCAGGTTGTACCCGTGGCGCACGCGTATACAAGAAGTATTAAAGGGATGCATCAGAGTTCCAAACAGAACAGGAACTACATTTCACAGGAAGCTGGAGCAGGAACACCTAAGCAGGTAATCATTTTTCACCGTATTGCATTTTCATTACGAAGCTTTCGTGGTTTTGTAAAAAAATGTGAGTCAAATCCCGACATTTGCTGGACAGATGAGCTGATTTTAAGTTAATCTCAATTATTGTCTGGCTTGGGTTGACTAAGCTCACCTGTGACTCCCTGGCTCGTATGGTCCGGCTTCCGGCTTAGATTAGGTTTCGGTAATGTTTCTAATTTTTGTTTTGTGCAGTTTGGTTGCGTTTTAACCGGAACCAGAAATAAAGTGTTGTATCCGGGTTGTTGGATTGAGTTTTAAAGTCAATTTGGTTTAGTTCGTTAGCTATGTAATTTTTTCGATTTTATTTACTTGTTCATTCAGCAGCGATAAGTTGATATATAATTGTATAGGTCGGAATTTGATTAGACTGTTGAGATTGTGTGAATGTAGTAGTGCATGGGCGGTCGCGGTAGTGGCATTTTTTGGCACATGCGACGCAATGCGCTTCGGATAGGCTTGTAGTAGTATGGCCATAGCTAGGATTTTAGAACACGGGGTCACGTCCTGTAAACATTTTGAAGACGAGTTCATGTGTTACCAACTGAAAAACTGCTTAAAAGCCTCGGCAGAAAAATCCCAAGCGGTGGTTTGACCCCAGAAACCGCTGCCGCCGCCGCTTCTGCTCACGTCATTGGCGTGTAGAGGATTTGCGTGACCGTATTTTTTCTGCAATGAAATTACAGTTATTTGCATGTGTAGGATATTATTTTTTCGTTTCCATTATCACGTTTGATAGCTCGTGGGTTGGGTATGTTGCGGTTTTTGGCGAATAGAAAAATTAAGATTGAACGAGTTTTTTTGTAGTTTGGCGGTCCGACTGTCAGAACTTTGAAGCTGTGGCGCCAATGTAAAGAACAGGGGCGGAACAGTAGTATATGCATATTCCTAAGCCTAAGCGTACGCGTCATAATGAGTTTATTTCGAAGCCTAAGCCTAAGCCTGAGCAAAACAAAAAAATTAGCCTAAAACATAAGCTTACTCCGTTCTAGGTCCACAAAAAACGTTCCGCCCCTGATCGTTACATGGGCCGAAGCTGTGAAGGTGTCGCATTGTAGTACGTAAGGGCTGTGAATTTAGAACTCAAAGCTAACAAGGTTATATAATACACTTTAGGGGATTTGTGGTTAGGTTTTTGGGTTTTCAGTTGACAAGTGTGTGTGTGTTGAAAAGTTGGATACTGAGTCGATGAAAGGAAACTGGGCGGAGTCGGAAAGAGCGAGTCTGTTGCCAGCAGAGACGGGCGGGAATGTTCAACCCGCGTTGAAAAAAAGGTTTCATCGCTTGTGTGGTTTCAAACGCGGTTTGTAAGTCATCTCGTTGTAATCCTTGCGTTGCCGTGGTGAAATTTGAGTTTCTGTAGCATGTTGAGATAGTTGCGAGTATAGAAACGGCGAACAAGCTTTGAATATACGAAACGGTGTGTTGTAAAGTGACGGACTTAGGTTGATTGTGAACGATTCAAGTGGTTCAGGGTGCTACCGGAATTCCAATTGCGATTAGAATTACGATTCCGATTAGAATTCCGATTCCGATTAGAATTCCGATTCCGATAATTGATTGTTGTTTAGCTTCGTTTAGCTTCCTTTAGCTTTACAGAACCAAAAATCATCGCCAATTTGTTCATGCGACGTTTTTGAAAATTGTCGCCAGCCAACAGACATCCTAAATTAGTATTATATTTGTCAATACAAATTATCCGTACAGTCCCAAAATGTCTAGTTCCGATTCCGATTACAATTCCGGTATAAATTTGCTGTTCCGATTCCGAGTCCGGTATGATTCAGTTCCGCCCGACCCTGCGGTTTACCAACTCAAATAAGAATTTTGTACCCGAGGCTATTATACCCGCGCAAAAAGAATCTACCCACGACCCACGTTTTACCTGCTTCTGAAGTTAAACCAGTATTTTAAACATCGCAGGTAATTTGCAATATAATGAAGTATTGCGGTACAGCTCCAATGAATTTTATACATGAAAGTTTACTAGCAACTGAACAAATGTAAAACGTAAAACAGACTCTAGCGTATGTTTTGCAACCTCAAACCAACAAGAGTCACCGCCCGAGGGTGGTGACATCATGTCTGCCGCTGGTAAAAATTGTTAGTTTTTACCCTCGTGATACAACAAATCTTTACCCGCGCCTGAAATTCTTTACTCGACCCGCGGGTAAAGTTCCAATCTGGTTCGAACTCGCTGGAGCCGGAGATCGCTTCTTCAATGGTTATTCGTTAACTAGTAACTGGTGATAGCTGCTATATCCATTTGGCAATACGATGAGGTTTTATCTTTGATTTAATAACTTAGGTTCTGGCTGTTGTTGTTGTTGTTGTTGTTGATGATGATGATGATGATGATGATGTTGTTGTTGTTGTTGTTTTTATTGTTGGCGTTGTTGTTGTTGGCGTTGTTGTTGTTGTTGTTGTTTTTATTGTTGGCGTTGTTGTTGTTGGCGTTGTTGTTGTTGTTTGGTGTTGCTGATGTTGTTGCTGATGTTGTTGTTGTTCTGGTTGTGGTGGTTGTTGTTGTTGTTGTTGTTGTTGTTGTTGCTGATGTTGCTGATGTTGTTGTTGCTGTTGTTGTTGTTCTGGTTGTTGTTGTTGTTGTTGTTGTTGTGGTTGTTGTGGTCGTTGTTGTGGTTGTTGTTGTTGTTATTATTATTATTATTATTGTTGTTGTTGTTGTTGTTGTTGTTGTTGTTGTTATTATTATTTTTGTTGTTGTTGTTGTTGTTGTTGTTGTTATTTTTGTTGTTGTTGCAGTATTAGAGATATTATGAACATCAATTTGGATATGTCAACAGGACAAGTGGCCCTGGCACGTGGATTTGACCTTGTGAGCTGAGCACGGCCGAATGGTGTTTTTGACACGAGGTCAATGGTAGAAATTTGTGTTGATTTTAGTATCGCTTGATGTGTATATTTTAAGAAAAGAATAATCTTTTTTTTGAGGAAATAACGAGAGTAATTGAATTTATAAAAGTTGACATTTGCAAGTGAAATTTTGATGCGGAGTCGCGTTGTTTTTCGACCGCAGATAAGTTGGTTTGGATTTTTTTGAAGAAGAAGAAGAGCAGTTGTGTTGTGGTAGTGACGCGAAAATAGGACATGACGAGAATTCGGATGACGTGTGATTGCAAAGATGATGTCGACATGACGAGAATTCGGATGTCGTGTGATTGCAAAGATGATGTCGACATGACGAGAATTCGGATGACGTGTGATTGCAACGATGATGTCACTTAGTGGCGTACCAGCTCAGAATGGCACAATCAATCGGAGTCGGAAGTTCCACATTTTAATTTTTGTCCTACGTGTTGGGATATGTTGTATAAAAATTCTGCATCATTTATCTATTATTTTGTTTTCGATGAGTTAACTGATAAATAATTGTTGATTGAAGTTTATGCCAATTTGTTCACGTAATGTTTTTGAGAATTGTTGCCAGCCAATAGACACCCTAAATCGATGTTATGCTTGTTAATACAAGTTACCGTATAGTCACAAAATTTGTAGTTCCGATTCTGATTCCGATTCTGTTTAATATGTAGTGACTAGTAATAAGTAGTTGCACACATGTGCAACTTTTCCCTATACAGTGTTTTGGCATGTATATATATATATGTTCAAAAGTATTTGTTTTGAGTAAGCTTTGCCAATTTGCCAGATTTCTAAGTAGGATTGAAGGTTTGTGATCATTCATGTTTAAATGCATACGGTACAAACCCTTATTTCGGTTAAAAAGCAGTAATCTTTGTGTAAAATTAAAGACAGGTCGAGAATAACTGTTACTGTGTTACTGAACAGTATGCATTTAATATATTTATACATATAAATATGGATGTACCGATACCAAAGCCGGTTCCAACTTTAGTACACCATGCTTAAAGAACATATAGAATACTACATTACATCATTATGCGAAGACTTAAACACCTAAACCACCATAAACGATTATAATTTTATGAAAACGGTTCATTTCAATTAAATTTTTCAAACCAAATAAAAATGAAAAGACATACTGATATACGCCCAGGAGTGAAATTGATAGCATTCCAACTGACTGTTATATACAAAAAGTATTGGCAAAGAATTGGCATTTTTTGCAGTGCCGATTGCCGATACTCACGAAAAGTGCCGACTATTACCGATACGTATACCGATTAATCGACACATCCTTGCATATAAAAGTTAATCAAGTTACAGCGGTGGATCTAAAATTTTCTGACAGTACAGAATTTAGACTAATTTTGTTTTAGTATGAACAAAACATTTACAGAGTCACTCGGAATGAGGCCTTCTGCGGGGGTGAGACGCTCCACAAGAGAGGTAGGGGGTCCTTGGCTCGGTACTGGATGCATTCCTGGCAAAGGAAAGATTGAACTCGGGATTTCCTTCTGAAGTGTAAAATACACTTCGCAACTTTAACATAGCTAAGTACAACAATATATCTTATAAATACACTTAAACAGCATTTGTTTCATAGAACAAAATATAAAGCATCTATTAAAGATCTAAGAATATCGAAACAAACAGTTATCTATCTATATGCAGTCTTCCATGTATTTGCAAACAGTACCTAAATATATTAATCTGCTGGAACGCTGACCAAAACACGTATGTGGGGCTTTCCAGCTTTAACACTATAGATAGGTAGATGTACGCTAACCTGCATATACAGGTTGATTTTGTTTGAGTTTTTCTCTTTCCAAAAACTGGCTTGGAATTGCTTTAAAATTAGGTTTGTCTCTTTTTTTGATAAAAAATCTGATGTGGACAAATTTTCGCTAGGCGGACAGTATTTCGTGGAATCTGAAATAATTTCAGAGCGGATATGTACAATTTCATGCGGGCACTATTTCACGTGACACGGGTGATACCAGGCAGGGTGCAACCGGAATTCTGGTTCCGGCATTTTTCACCTTCCGGTTCCGGTAAATTTTTACCGGAATTAAAAATTCTGGTAGTAAAATATGGTCGGTGGAAAGTAAGATATTTTACTAACGCATGACGGTTAAAATTAAATAGATTTTATTACCATAAGTATGCAAACCTGGACAATCGCCGAAAATCAACCATCGAAAGTAGATTTTGCTTCCGTGGATTATAAAATCTAATAAAATGCAGCAGATCAACTGAATACCTACCAATCTCCAACTAGAAATATGTCACCAATAATATTGCAAAAAAAAAGAAAATTAAAATGAACTTATAGGTGCGATGTATTTTTGATTTTCCGGGTCCGTTTGCTGTAATTTTTTCCAATTCCAGCTCCGGTAAATTGTAATTCCGGTTGCACCCTGATACCACCAGGATATTATATCTATTTTGCAATCAAAATTGCCACTCAAAATAAATTTGAGGTTACAAGTATACTGAAGACAATATGTATAGGTTAAAGTGTTGATTCGCGTGACTTGAATTAATGACGGCATTCGGATTGGGTTCGGCATTGGAAACAGATGAATGGTGCCGTGTTTAGTAAGTATGTAGTATTAGGGGGCGCTATATTCTTTTGATGTCGCCTGGCATGCGGTGTCCGTCACCGTTGGGCGCCGGTCCGTCGCCGTACCGCAACGTACACATCGTATTGCCGCCGCCCGCATGGCACAGTATATTAATTTGTAAACAGAAATAGCGCCACCGTTATTGCTAACCTATATACGCCATTGTGATTGGCACTTATTCATGTATGACTTGAACCCGACAAACCAGACACATTTGTACAACTGTCACGGTGTGGACTGATTGATCGCTGGGCGAGAGAGAGAAAGAGCTGTGGGTCGGGTTTAGTGTTGGATTTGGGTTCGAGGTTAACGTTGAGTAGGTTTGAGTTTGGGGTATGACTTTCCTAAGGTGTGGTAGGTGGAGTCGGTTTGTGATTTGATGGTTTAATGGGTGCGTTGGGGCAGCAGTTCGCTAGTGTGGGTGAAGCCCAGAGTGGGACTTTACTACCCGCGGGTAAACGCGGGTCGGGTGAAAAGGTTCAGCCACGGGTATACCCGTGGATATAGATTTCAATTAACTAAGCTGGTCAGTGAGCGTTGAAAAAGCAAAAGTTCTGCGCTTTATTTAGTTGGCTGTAACGCAAAACTTCATTAAAGTTAAAATCACTAGCAATTTTTTAAATATTGCATTCCGAAACCTTACTTAAATACGAGTTAGTACTTAAGTACTGACTAAGTAATTGTTTAAATGTTTTGCCGTTTTAAAAGCGTACTTAAGTTAAGTAAATATTTAAGTCGGTGACTCAATTTGATATACTACAAATTAAGCCGCTCAGGCGTACTAACATTGGCGTAATTGAAATTGTAAACTAAATGAGGGTTTCTTAATATAAAACAAACCTAATAGTTTCTTGTCGCGGCAATGGCCGATATTTGGCGTTTCTTTGGTTGTGCTTACTTAAGTCGGCGATTTATGTAATTACTTATGTATACCTTAAGTAATTACTTAAGTAAGATTTCGGAAACCCAGTCATTGTCTGTATTTGGCTGAATTTATTTTTTTTTACATTTTTATATTTAATTATTATTATTATTATTACACTGACTGCTTATAATAAACGGTATGAATAATGGCTCACTTGTCGGCGACACTGCAACATTTGCATCGATATTTGTTTTATTTTTCTCGTCATTTCATTTGGCCCATGTAAAGACCACGGGTGAAACGTTTTCTGCGGGACTGCAATACTGCGAGCGTTATGAAATGTTACGAATCAACTCCAGAGACTCTGGTTGATGAGATTAACCAGCTTAAGATGCTCGAGTCATTCAGGCGACGCGACGTAGTTGCGGTTGATTGCCACGTTGCTCAAACGCGCGAACTGAACTTTCGCCACCCGGCGTCATCATAATTGCTATTATTATTATTGTTGTTATTATTATTATTATTATGATGATGATGATGATGATGATGATGATGATGATGATGATGATGATGATGCTATAAGCACTAAAACTGAAACAAATTTGTACACAGCAACTTATCAAACGGTGGCTTAGGATGATGCTGCCCAGCATTTGATGTGTGCCACCTTATTATTGTGGTTCCTTGCCGAGTCAGCCCCTCAATGTCAACCGGTAATTTCGCCGCCTGTATCCGGTATCCGTTTCACGATGGCAATGCAATGAGCGCTGGCATAAAGCCAACAATGCATCAATCATTAAAGCGTGACTTTGCTTTCGTTATATTTGCCAGTTGTCCCAAATACACCAACCGATTATTATCTGTCGGTTTCAATCTCGGTTAATGAATCATTGACACGAGTTACGATGCTATGAGCGCTGGCATACTCGATTTGTTGTCTGTTTTAGTGTTGCCGCGATTTGAACGTCAACCACACGCGCACGCAACTGTGTTCACTGGCGATACGGTAATGTTGCCGTGTTTGATCCCGGACGCAATCCCGACAGGACGTGTCACATGGTATCGCAATGGTGTGAAAATGTTGCCGGAAGATTTTGGTAAGTAGTTGTCTGTACAATATTATTTTTTTCCGTTTTACAGTTTTATTATTGTAGGGTTGTTTCGGTTTAAGTCAGGGTACAACCGGTGGTCTGCGTCCGGCTCCGGCAAAAAATCGGTTTCCGGTTCCGGCGTCGGTAAAATTTTTGCCGGAGGTTCCGGCAGTGTCGGTAGAATAATTTTGCATAATTTTGCGCAAAATTTTTCTGTTTGAACGCGTTTCGTTTTACTTTTATCACAATTTTCAAGAAACAATTTCCGACGTTTCGCAGAAAATTAGCGTAAAACCAAGCAAATTAACAACATGTTGCATATATTGGCTAAAATTAACTTGTTAACCATCATCGTTACTACCTAATTTCGTCTCACTTCCGGCTCCGGCGCCGGCATTTTTCACCTCCGGTTGCACCCTTGTTTAAGTCAAACGTCGTCAGACTAAGCCTAAGCCTAAGACTATGCTTACACTAAATTTTAACCCGCTCTCATATATACTTAGTATACTATGAGCAACGAACGCTCAAACTGTGTACGCTAAATAGTACACAATGGGCAGTATTATATAACAAATATTACGCGTATAACAAAGTACAGTATCTCCACAAGACGTGACAGCCTTCTTGACCCCAAAGCGTCTAATGCCTTCAACTGAGTTGTCGATGCGAACGCTTCCCACCAGACAGAGACCGATGTTGGGTGTTGGGATCATACTTTGATGCAATATAACGGATAAAATCGAATATATTCATGTGACAAAGGGTTTAGCCAAACAGAAGAATATTAGGTACAAGAGTTAAACCCCGATAGCTATAGATAAAATTATACGCATCATACATATATATTGTAATTCTGAATGGCACTAGCAGTTGTCGTTTTCGCCGCATAAAACCAACCGTTTATGGACGGAGTTGGTGGTATTTTATTCTATGAAATACGTCGAACAATCGCGTCGTCGTCGTCGTCGTCGTCGTCGGCGTTGTTGACTCTTGGCCGACAACAAGTACAGATTGTGTTCGTTACAAAAGAGTACGATGCAACTGAGCACAGTACAATTGGCGCGCAAATTAAGCACCTGTGCCGAGTTGAAATAATCATTCTACGAGATAATGGTTGTAGATTGATCTACGATAATGCATTACGGTTTTGTTTGTTGTTATTTATTATTAATTCTAGCGAAAACGCAAAAACGTCTGTCAGTGTTGCCAATGACAGGTTCGCTGGAAATCGCTCGCGCACAATATTCGGACACTGCGACGTACAAGTGTAAAGTTGAAAACGACGACAAATCGCGGACGAGCACTGACGGTCGATTGACGGTACGAAAACAAGGTAAGCTTTGAGACGCGTAGCTGTTTGTTTTGTTTAAGCTTATGGACACCGTTTTGCGTCAGAGTAGTTTTTTACCTCGATACCGACAGGTTAACTTTCTGGCCTAGTAGAGTTTCGCTCTGGGGCAAGGATTTCGGCCGCGGTTGGAGCTGGGATCGAAGGAGCTGGTGCCGACTGGAGAGTCAATGGATATTTGCGAGCGAATATGTGTATGTACTTTGTTTTATGTTTCAATAGCGGTTTATAGTTAGGCAAACAGTGATTAGTTGCCAAATAAAACGCTGAACGCTGAGTCGAGGAAAGCTTTTCTATATTGTAACGCAAAAATGTATGCAAAGTAGATGGTTTATTAAGTTTTTTTGCGCGATCAAAACACCAGATTAATCGTATTCAGCTCAAGGACGCGTTGAGTTAACTATGGATAAAATTTAAAATTTGTGTCCGGTTGAGTCCCTGCGATAACGCATAGCCCCAGCATCCAAGCAGCTTCTGGATACGCATGTGTATGTGGTCATGCGGCCTGGATTGCTTATCACCCTTGAACTATAACATGCTATTGACTTGTTGTTTTGAATATTTTAGACCGTGCCGCTGTTCCTGGCCCACCGTCGTTTGTAGCAACGCCTGCGGATCGCTTGGTTCGTGAAGGCGACTCAGTTGCGCTCGAATGTGCGGCGAACGCGTTTCCACCAGCTGAAATTACATGGCTAAAAGACGGAGAAGAAATTCAGTTTGGGTAAGTCATAACGCCATCATGAAAATGCTGATGTGGGGTAGAAGATTTATTATGCTTTCAAGGGTGGAAGGCAACCAGCTACGGTGGCGCGGGTTAAATTTGTGTAACATGACACTGCATAGCAATTCGTAAATGAAAATTTTAGCGTGACATAAATTATAGAGCAACCGTTGCGTGTTTCGTTGTTTATTGTATTGTCATTAGTAAGACTACAGCTTTAAACGCTTTTGATCCAATACTGCAGTACCCGTCGTGTACTTGACATGTGTGGGAATAGTGCAACGTGGTGTACGCAAGTAATAATTGTGGAAAATGCATTAGTAATCGCATTGTTGCGTAATTCCAGGAGTTCACGTGTCCGAAAGATTGGTCAGGGAACGCTTGTGTTGGAAAAAGTACGCGGGCCGGACTCTGGGCGATATATTTGTCGAGCAGCAAACACTCATGATTCAAAAGATGCAAGTGCAACGTTAGAAGTTATTGGTAGGTAGCGGTCTGTTTGAGTTTGAGTCATAAAAATGTTTTTCGAACATTTTTTGGTGACCACCGTTTGATTTGAAGACAACACCGGCGCGTATTTTCCCCTAGAAAAATGTTGATTACAGTTGGAAAGCTTTTCATTCGATGATGGAGTATCATAATGCCGAACAATATTAATTCTTAATGGATTACGTTATGCAAACGTCCAAATTTGATCTCTTATTTCCGAAAAAATCTTTTCAAAATTTGCAAAACGTTTCATTGTAATCGTAGTATTTTTCCAGTTCCTCCAACGTTCATCGATCGCCCGAAATCTGTTGTCGCCGCCGAAGCTGATGATGTTGATTTTGTGTGTGCCGTCTCAGGCCGACCTGGACCTTCAATTACGTGGCTCAAAGACGGTGAAATACTCAATCCTACGCAGTATTTTCAGGTGAGTCTTTTAGGGGAAAGTTGGTGACAGACTAACCGAGGGAAGAGAAGCGGTCGAAGGCTTTTCGTTCAGGAAGCTAAGTGATTTTTTTATATTAGACTAACCATTCATGCCCTCCATTCTGTCTACGGGCTGGTTTGTTCTGTTGGGCGTTTTTTTCTCTCTAGCGAGTCGTTTAAGGCGAGAATCGACAGTGAGCAAATATGACGTATGCAAATATTGCTGTTTATTGTTTCCAGATGGAAGGCAACATGTTGCATATTTTTGGACTAGTCAAATCTGACGGTGGAATTTATCAATGTTTGGCCGAAAATAGCGCTGGTTCAATACAAGCGTCCGCTCAGCTAATCGTTCACGAATCAGGTTAGTGTTGGATTGTTGATTTTTCTTGTTTGGGTGTGACCTCTCACAGTAAAGTTGAGCATCTGGTTTGAGCGTAATTCTGTTTGAAAGCCAGTGTTTTTGCAAGGTTTCCGGCTTTTTGCAGGGAGAGTTATGTACGATCATACTGAAGGCATGTGCGATGAGAATCGTAGCCACTATTATGCTCGGGGTTTTGTGGTGTTTTCTGATTTTTACACATTTGGACATATGATTGCAGCTGGACGAACTTTAGGTTATCTGGTCAATAAATAATTTCTGCTCAATTATCAGCCTGGTCTACATATTAAATTTTTCTTGCGAAACTTAATAAAGAACTCTACAATAGAGTTGCACTATCTCAAAATACATACCCGGACACAGATTTTTCTGGAAGCAACACTCGGATCGGACAAGAATTGCGAATTTTTAAAAATGCGAACACGGACCTGGACCTAGAATTTTTGTGCGAAAATATCCGGAATACATCCAGCCGGATGCAACTCTACTGTACAGGCGCTCACAGTGGATACAGATAATACATTATAGTCGTTTGTTAGGACATTACATGCATTTCGTAGTGCTAGAAACAACATTTGTCCCAGTTGGCATCTGGGTTGTGCAGAACACTTTGTTAGAACGTTAGGCAAACATTCAAATAAGGCTTACTCTCACTCGACCAACAGTTTGTTCGGTCAACAGTAATTAGTTAACTTGTTATGTGGTGTTTAAGGCCGGTATACTTAAAACGTTTACGAGAACGGGAATTTTTGATTTGTATGCTAATCCAGAAGGATATTAAAAATTCTGTAAAAGTAGTGCTTTTGTACTCGTTTCTTCAAACAGTTCGGGAACGCCTGTATTATTTGCTTTCTCGTCGGATATTTAATATATCACATCTCAAATTTGGCTGTTAGTCGAATGAGATGTTGGTTGGTCGAGCAATAGTAAGCGTTCAGTTTTCGGTCTGTTATTATTATTTAACAACATGGCCCATGTATAGATCAGAGGCGGACTGTTTTTCTCCCGCTATTGCTATAAAGTAAGCTTAGAGTTGATCCTAATTATTTTATTAATCTTAGGTATAGTCTTACGCTTAGGCTTCGGCTTAGCAATATGCTTATGCTGCTCTGTTACGGCCTTGATCGCTACATGAACCAACAACATTAATGTGTTGTTGACTCAAAATCAGCGCATTTACCAACTAAGACAGGAGATAGGTGCTGTTCAGGACACAACGTAGTGCTGTGGATATTTTATATATTTATTGTGGTGTCTTCTTGCCCGCATCAAAAACTTTTTAGTTCATATTTATTCGTTCCGCCATTCCCGATGTGTGAGTGACAGTGTTTTTGTTGGGCGGAGACTTGCGGGATGAAGTATTTAAGTGTTGCGAACAGCGTTGCGCATCGATTGGAAGGGTCTTAGTCTGGCTAACGCACGTATTACTGTAATAGAAACCGGAGGAAAACAATTTTGGCCTGAAACTTGTCACACCTGTTTGTTCGAGCAAAAAAAAATGCACGACCGCTTGGCTAAAATACCCGAAATCGAATTCGAGTTGCTGGTTTAATTATCGTTGGTAAGATAGAAAAAAATAACGTCCAATTCAGGATGCGACCGGATATCCGGTTCCGGTTTAATATCCGCCAAAAACTGATATCCGTAATCGGTCCGGGATTCTGGTATAAACCTAATGGATACCGTATTGCGGTGCCGCATATTATAAATAACTGCTTTTTACAACTGAGCATGTTCAGCATTTTGCAGCGATTACAGACCTGGGCAAGTCAAGAAGTATACATTTTCAACTATTTTTAACTTATGTAAGCGAGCAAGAGTTAAAAACACATTTTTGCATTAAATAGTTTCAGTTTATCAGCTGCAGTTATGAACTTGTATAACGGACCAAAACGTAGACTGCGCTAAAAATACAGCGAAAAATAAACTGTTTTAACACAATCAGAATCCGGTATTCGGCTCCTGTTCCGGTAAAAATTCAATATCCGTATCCGGTCCCGATGTCCGGTTTGGCCTTTGTTAATTAGGCTATATTTCAGCACAAAAGCATACATGGAGGTCCTTGTATTTCTGCCAATTCTCGACAGTTTTTTTTCGCTGGGGGGAGCGGAAACATTCGTAGATTTCCTTCCGGGTAAAGGGCCGAATTGCACCATTTAAAAGCAAATACTTGGGCCCAGCGGAAAATTGTCAAATCTAAAACGCTGACCCAGACATTTGCTGCAAAAATACCCGGAATATTAACCGAAATGTCATGATTCGGATTCAACTCTAATGAAGGGTCGCCGTTTATGGCCAAACCTCGGATCTGTAGGCGTCCCAATTTTTCAAACCAGAGGGGCCCATGTTACTCGGAAATGCTACACTTCCGGTAGGGTAACTCCGACTCTGACGAGTGACAACACTTACCGCTTAAGGGTGGTTATTTCATCTGTTTGCGATCATGGGAGTTTAAGATTGCTTGTAATTTGCATTGCCCGGCACGTTTGTAGAACAACGAGTCCCTAGTATAGTAAGTAGGGACCGAAGTATATATATATATCTATGTATGTATGTATGTATTTTTGTTTGTGTTAAGTTTGGTGTCGCTCGCTTTGCTCTGAAGCTACTATATTGCGCATGAGCTGAGCTAAATGACTGTTCGATTACAACGAAGGGGTAAAAAAATTGAAGTTGAAGTGACTTTAAATTAGAAGTTAGTTTTCAGTGATTTATCTATAATAGAAAATGATGTTAGGAAAAAAACGTTTTCGGTGCTAAGAATTGAAAATTGAGTGTGAAATAATAGCGGAGGTATAATATATAATGTTATATTGGTCAAATTTTGTGAAAATAAATCCGAAATAGCTTTAAAATTATTTGACTCCTTGTAGCTTTTAGCCATGCAAGCAGGGCTTTTGGCACAACGTTGGTTGCTGTTTTTTATTTAAATGACACCGCATGGCGATGATTGGTTAAGTTGCAGAGACATACACGACTTAAGTTTGATTATGTATAAAATCAGCTAAATCATAAGCGCATGATATTCTTTAAAACAAGAGTATCCAACTGGGTGTATTCTGTGCAGAAAACAATGTAATCAGCGCGTGTTGCAGTTTTGGCCGATGCTCATCTGCTTATTAAGGAGGCAAAAAAATTTCAGATACTCTGAAATTCATGTACTGTTTCTGCTACTATATACTGAAAAGTGGTTAGTTTACAAAATTTAATTGATGTTGGCTTGCAGTGAACGAATGTAAAATCGACCCCGCCCCCCTTTTTAAAGCCAGGGGGTAGGACCAAAACGCAACGTGCGCTGATATATTTTGTGTTGTGCAAAACAAACCTTGTTGCATACTCTTGACTAAGGACATCATCGATGCTTGGTTAAATCAAGAGTGCATGATACCGTTTAAGAAGAGTATGCAACTGGGTACATTCTATGTAGAAAAAAAAGTACCCAGCGCGCGTTGCATTTTTGGCTTACCCCCCTTATTTTGAGGGGGTGTGAAAATTTTCATAGATGCTGAAATTCATTTGCTGTTTTCATATACTGAAAAGTGGTCCGATTATATTTTCGGTGTTGGCTGGCGGATACACGTGTAAAATAAACGTAAAATTGACCCCC
This sequence comes from Enoplolaimus lenunculus, assembly GCA_030248215.1. Lineage (NCBI taxonomy): Eukaryota > Metazoa > Nematoda > Enoplea > Enoplida > Thoracostomopsidae > Enoplolaimus > Enoplolaimus lenunculus. Next base: position 163,479 of record JASANG010000036.1, on the reverse strand, counting down.
CCCTCAAAATGAGGGGGGGGGTGGCCAAAAACACAACGCGTGCCGGTTCATTCTTTAATACACAGAATGTACCCAGTTGCACACTCTTGTTAGAGTGATCATCCCACTCTTGGTTAAATCAATGAGACAACGAACGTTGTTTATTTGGGCGTCCGAAAATTATCATTATGTCCCAACTGGCGTGAGAGTCGTAGCCACAAAGCTTTGAACGAACGCGTGACTTTGAGTTAGAATTGAGTTCGAATTAATGTTTAAGTCAAGCTCAGCGTAACTCAGCCAATGTCATATTGTAAATTGTTGATTGATTACACAATATTACATATATACGTAAAGTACGTATAACATTTTGGAGTCAATATTGCGTAATGTAATTTTTTTTAATAATTGTACATTGTAGAAGAAATAACTAGGCTGCTACTCAAATTATGGCGCAGCACTGGTGGCCTAAATACAGATATATTGCGAGAAAGTAAGTCGATTGCAGAGTGACGAATTTAAAACTGTAGTTGACGTTCGCCGTGATGCTCCCAGCTATGGATCTATATACCATCGCAAGAGTATATAATAATAGGAATAATAATATAATAATAATAATAATAATAATAATAATAATAATAATAATAATCTATATATTAAAGCTGGAATGCCCCACATACGTATTTTGGGCAACTTTCCATCATTACTTTGTTTACAATAATTTCTTAGGAAATACACGTGATTGTTTTATGAAAGGAAAATTTGTAAGTACTTTTGCGCATTGCGCAAACCTGGCAGACTAGTAGTAATAATAATAATAATAATTGATCTGATGTGGGTGTTCGACATCGTTGAAACAGGTTTGAGAAAAGACTCTGGGGTTCTGAACAAATTTGGGTATTGTAGGAACTAGAAATAGGGTTGAGTTTAGGCGTTACAAAGCGTTTTTATTTCTGTTTATGGGGACTTTGGGAGATTTTTTCCCATGACACCACCTGAGATCACAGTAGTAAATACACAATAAAAATTGTTGACGTCAATTCAGTTGGGTTTTGTACCAATGATAACAGATCTGATTGTAAACTGGCATCTTATCATATTGGAAGCCACAAGATATTTTGGGTATTTAAATAATAAATGTGGAAAAATATATATACCTACTTGAAATCCAGGATGCAAAGCGGAACTGGATTATACCGAATCGGAATCGGAACAGCAAATTTAGTACCGGAATCGGAGTCGGAACTACAAATTTTGTGACTATACGGATAATTTGTATTAACCAGTGTAATATTGATTGAATCGGGCGTCTGTTGTTTTCAACAATTGTCAAAAACGTCGCATGAACAAATTGGCAATCATTATTTTTTGGTTCTGTAAAGCTCAACTGAAATCAATTATTGATAAGTTAACTTATCGAAAACAATGTAATAGATAAATGATGCAGAATTTTTACACAACATATCACAGAAAGTAGGTCTAAAATTAATAAGTCAGAATTCCGATTCCGATTGATTGCGCAATCGAAATCGGAACTCGTTTTGAATTGGAATTCTAATCGGAATCGGAATTCCGATCGCAGCCTGTGAAATCGATAATTGGTTGTTGAGACAGGTTTCTATCTGTCGGAGTATTATATATCCTAGGGTGATATTGTACAAATTGTGAAAGCTTTGTAGCGATAATTCCTATTCGATATACTCTTGGCATTTAGAGAGTGAATGTAGAAGAAAACTATGTCTCGTACGCACGGTAGATTTAGTTTGTATTTTCTATTATAGTCTCTTAAATTAATAGTGGTATGACTTCTATCTAACAGTTGAAGGCGGTGCAGTGGTTTTGAAATGATAGACTGCTTCAAATATTGCTTGTATATGAAACGGTATCACGACAATTCGTCGCCCGGCAACTAAAATTCGCCACCTGATAACTGGTAATCAGAAATTGCACCGAGTCAAACAATTCCTTGTTCATCATTATGTTTAGGCTTAGGATTACGCTAGCGATTATGCTTAGGTTTCATAGGCTTTAATCCGAAATTGCATCGACTCAACATTATGTTTATGCTTAGGCTTAGGCTTAGGATTGCGCTAGCGATTATGCTTAGGTTTCATAGGCTTTACGACGACACTGTTGGGCGACAAGGTGTCTGACGCGGCGAATTATCGGAGATTCATATGGAAGACGCTACGTTTCAACCTTTTAGTATGCCGGCGATAAAGTTCAGGTTTGTACGTAAATGCTAACAGGTTATATGTTTTGCCTGTATGTACTCAAATAGTAGGCGGGTTATGCAGTATACCGGCCGGTCGGCGGCAATCTTTGAAATATTTGAGGGACTCGATGAAGTTAAATAATTTAAATTTTTGAATTAGTTTATGTGTAGTAGAAATTTAAATTGTTTGACAACCGATTACTAACTGGTGATAAGTTAATAACGCTTTGATTTGAAAATAGCAATTCAGCGTGTGTGCAGTATTAAACGTTTTTATAAGTAGTTTGTATCTGTTCTGTAGTATGCTTGAATTGAGTCTAATTTAAAGCATGCTGCGAGTTTGAAAGCCAAATACATACGTATTAGTATTAGCCTTATATGTTCCATAATGTCTGAAAGGCGTTTTGATACTGTTGTTGTTGTTGTGGTTGTTGTTGTTGTTCAAACTGCTAACTGTTCCAACACAGGTTCGGAAACACAAACAACAACAACAACAACAACAACAACTGTTATTTTTCGCATCCTTGACTGGATTCGGGTTTTTTTTCAAAAATCCGAATACGAATCCGGATTTTGAGCCTTAAACTTTGGACAAATATGGAACCGAATTCGAACTGTTGTTGTTGCCACTGTGGACCTGTAAGTCCGTTAATATTTATTTTTGACAAAAAAAAATTAAAAACATAGCTAAAGTATTCACTAGTAGATTATTGCAATGTATCTGTAATTGAGGGTTGGAATTAGGTTTCACATTGCGTCCTACGCTGGCGGTATACTTGTTGCGCTGCGCCGTTCGTCACCTTGCGGTATCGTACGTCCGTGAACCGAATTGATAGACACACTGTTCACAAATTGAAACCAGTATGTATACAGCGGTGTTCTGTGCCTAAGTTTTGCCTAAAAAGAGTTGTGCTGTGTCTAACCACGGTCTCGTTTGAGTTGTAGCAAATTAATGCCGAATGTCGCGTTGCAACTTATGCATGCGACATGTTTGGATTACTAAAGCTGGAGCGCTCGCCCAAAGATAGATACGTATTTTAAGCATACTGACTGACAGCGAATGATAGTACATTTGTTTACAGTATAATTTCATGTTAATAAATGTTTTAATAGCTGTATATTAAAGCTGTAACGCGCCACATACGTATTTTGGGCAACTTTCCAGCGTTACTTTGTTTACAATAATTTCTTAAGAAATAGTAAGTGATTGTTCTTTGAAAGGTACGTACATTTGCAAGGAAATTTTTGTGCTTTCAATAACTTTTGCGCATTGCGCAAAAGTGGCAGACTAGTAAATATTATAATAGAATAGACTAATCTGCAGGAACAGTAAGCCGTCTCACCGTGCTAAGAAGGGTTGGGGTAGGGCTAAAAACTTTTCAGGAGGGGCATACAAGGAGTTTCGGTAACTTCAAAGTAAGGTGGAAAATTTTTGTATGGTCAAAATTCTTTCAGGTGGGGCCGAGCGTCATTGCCGTGCTCTGGCTACGGGCCCAAAAATATTGATGCATATTGCGTTGCTATAAGATCAGTTTTGGCAAAATAATATTTCAAAGACTATGATTAGATATTTATATTGCACACGCGAACAACAGGTGACGAAAAGTATTGTAAACGTTGTACGAGAGTGAACTGAACTCACTCACTCGCTCAATGTTGAACCTTGAGCTTGCAGTTGTGTGGTGGTACTCACTCACTGCTCAACCAAACTAACTCTAGTGAGTGTGTCTGCTGCGTCGTTCGCTTCAGTGTCACCCATCTGTGTGCGCGGTATCACTCTCCCACGATAACCATGCTTCCCACGAACCATTAACGTTGAGTGTTTGTTCCCATCACCGTCCCATCAATCCGTTGTTGGTGTTTGCCGAAAATGGTTTGATTTTGAAAATGTTTTTTTGTTGCATATCGTTTGGGTTTTCTGATCACGTCGCTTGCGCTCATTGATGTTTAAATTGGTATAAATTTGACTCTGATTTTTGGGTAAACGCAGGCTTGAACCAAATATTTAACCAATTGTTTACATCGGTCGTATTAGTTTGCTTTGGTTTTTGTTTTTGTGTTTGTATTGATGCGTCCAATAAATGCGTTCTTTCGTGACGTCATGGTGTGTACGCTGCGGTTCCAGGGACGTATTAAGCGGTAGGATCGCTTTTTGTGCAGTTTATATCATTGAATTTACCCTCTGAATGGCGTTTTAGGAACTCACTAGGTGGTAACCTTTGCTAAACGCGTTTCTTGATGGTATCTGCAGTCTCACAACGCATGTGAAGTGGTTTTCGCGTTGTTGAAGTTTTTGGAGTGGGTTTCTAGTTGGCGTTTGCAATCCGGAGTACTAACTTAAGTAGATATGCGCTAGTGTTGTTGAATGTTTGACAAATTGGCCAGTATTCTCGAATGTGTGTAGCACCTGTTACCAGTTTGGTAATAGGTTTCGACACTTTTTAACCAGTGAATGCTGAAACTGGCAATTTGGCACAGTTTTTCGTGTCTAATTTGCTTTACTCGTGTACCAAATTTTTGAGTACATCGACTGCAATAGTTTTAGTTATCAGGTTTGAAAACGTATTATTAACTGATGATAGTTGATGTACACATTTGAGAATACGGGCCATTGTTGCAGTCATCTCCGATATGCTTCGCTGGGCTGTTATTGCGTCGCTCAACCATTGGCTGTGGGCTGGGCTGGGCAAATTCAATGCTTGTGGTTGATTTTGCTGTGGGTGATTGATACTTGGCTTGTGGCAGGGGCGAAACAGAAAGGACCTCTGTCCTCGCTATATGAGTTTCCTTTGCTCGCCGTATTGTTCACCTTGACTTGATAATTGCAATCGTATCCCCAGTAGCATTCTTGTTGACATTCCTTGATTGCTTTCGGTTGATCAGTCGCTATTGCTAAACGCTTTCCATAATGCGGTCTTATAGCGTGTGACGGGGTGGCGAGTTTTTTTCTTTGGAGACGTTGCGGATTGTGTGATTGTAGTTAGCGTCGTCAATGATGACAGTATCAATCTCAGTGTTCAGTTTTGAAAAGGTTAAGATTTGTAAGCCGAGACAATCTGTATTGGTTCAAGCTGAGGTCAGTCTCGAGCGCATGCTCGCAATTGCAGTTTCTGTGTCAGTTTCAACGTTTCCAGTGGAACTTATATCGCTGAGCGTCGTTGGAACACTGGGTATTAGTAGAATTAAACTAAGGATAGCGTTCTACGACGTGCTGGTGTTGTTGTTGTTGGTGGTGGTGGTGGTGGCGGCGTTGCAGTGCTTTCAGTCACCCTTAATCGCTTTGGAGCTTATACTACAACGCTAAGCATTGATCCAGTACTTACTGGGCAAACCCTGTTACTGGTCGTGACGACGAGTGGTTGTGTGTCGAGTTGCGTGAGTAATTGAAAATTGAGTAACTCGATTTAAAGTCGATGACAGTGTGGCATATGATAGCGGTTCCGGTGCAACGCCTGTTGTGTTTGGTTTTAAACTGCTTGAACCCGCTTGAAATCTGCACAGAAAATAGTTATTCTCTTTGACAACAGCATCGTGATAATGGCCATATTTTTAGGTGATTCAAATTCAAATTTAACGAAAGCGATCCTACATTTTTCGGATATTCTCTTTGTCTTGTGGCTTTTGGGTTCACATAAATTGGCTGGCATTCTGTAGCAGTTTAATACCAACTTATTCATTTACCCGTTGTTATCTGTTTCTCATTCGTCGATTTGATTTAATCGTGTATTTAAAAGCTACAAACTGACGTATGAATTTAGATGCTGAAGATAGTAGTCGTGACACTGGTGAACAGCAGTACAAGAAGATTTCTAAGCTTTTAACCAGCAACAGTACTCAAAAACAAAACAAAGGCGTCGATGGCGGGCGGCCCCGGTTGCCGCTACGACTAGACTCACTCTCGTACAATGAGTTAATGACACTGCTGAATTCGTATGTATATGACGATGATGACAATAGTAATGATAATAATAATAATAATAATATTAATACTAATAATAATAATAGTACTAATAATAATATTAATAATAATAATAATAAGAAGAAGAAGAAGAATAATAATAATAATAATAGTAGTAGTAGTAGTAGTAGTAATAATAATAATAATAATGATGATGATGATGGTGATGGTGATGATGATGATAATAATGATGATATCAATAGTAATCATAACAATGAAATGAATACTGAAACCACGCCGGGGAAACGGACAAATACAGTAGCTCAGGAAGTGTTTGGTCAGTCGGTTACACCTCCCGTAAAAAGTAGCAATTCTATGAGTACTTACTCTGTTCCTGATAGCTTGCGACCCACTGAGGCCAGTGGAACTAGGTTACTAACAAACGATGTTAGTGCTGACGTGACAGCGCTGTTGACTACGGTCGTGGACCCTTTAGAACGGCTTGAGGTTCACGCTGATGGTGACCTGGATGCTGCGACTAAATATGATACTGATAGTAGCAGTGGCAGTACTAGTAGTAGCATGGTCGTGTCCAGTTTTGTTATTGCTTCTACTACATCTACTACTACTACTACTACTATAGATGCTGAAAGCTCAGCTGAAGAAGGCAACGGCGCTGGAGCGCAACACGGATCGACCTCGTCTGGCGGTGGCGATTCGACTGCGGCGACTGTCGGCCCTCCGTCACCCCCACGCGATCTTTCTCTGGTGTTCGCTGCGTCTCGATATGTCACTGTTCGATGGAGAACCCCGGTGCATCGCCGTGGAACGCTGTCAGTGTATTCGGTGTACTATCGCGATGTTGAGTCTGTACGGTAAGTGTTGTCAGCAGATAGAGTAAGTTTATTGTTGATGCAGGAAAGATAAAGCTAATTAGATATTGACTTGAATAATATTAGTTAAAGAGCTGTTATTAGCTGGATTTCTGAAATCTTATTTAAGTATATACTTAAACTATGCTTAACTAATTACTTAAGTCGAAATACTTAACTTTTCCAACAAAATAGATAAACGCCAAATTTGAGCCATTGTCATAATAAAAAAGTAATAGTTTTTGCTTTATATTAAGGAGTCACCGCGAGTCTACAATTTCAGTAAAACCAAGGTTTGTGTGTACCTGACCGGTTAATTTGTAATCTATCACATTTTGTCTGCGACCTAAGTATTTACTTAACTTAAGTACACTTTTCAAAACAACAAAACGGTAAAGTAATTCGATAGCACGTATTTAAGTACCAAATTGTACTAAGTAGGGTTTCAGAAACCCAGGGAATATCACATAAGCGATTATTGTAATCTATGTAGGGTGTACGTCGCAGTGGTTGTCGTTTGAAGGGGAGCTGGGTGCGTAGAAGGGTTTTCGCAGCATCGAAGTTCAAAAATTGCAACTTGACGTTGAATTGTTTCAGTGAACGCGTCGTGAACGCATCAGCAACAACGGATACAAGCGGCATTAACGAATTCACGGTGAATCTGCTCAATCCAAAAACGAAATATCAATTTCGTGTGGTTGCCTATAACCAGTTTGGTCCAAGCGCGTCGTCTTCACCGCTATTGGTTGAGACGAAATCGGAAAGTAAGTAGCGACGTGACGGTTTGTTTCGCAGAATTGATTTGTAATCGCGTCACGATGTGTTGTAGCACCTGTCACCAGTTAGCGATTGTTTTGTGAGACGTGATGTAAAGCTGACAGGGTTGTAACCAGAAATAAAATTTACCAGAACAGAATAATTAAAAATTGAATTTTTGTACGGAATTCGGTCGAAACAGGAATTTCGATGTTATAGCCGCCCTATTTGGTAACAAAGTATCATTAGAACGCGGGGATTTCAGCAGAACAGAATCGGGAATTGAACTTTGCACGGAATCCGGTCGGAGCACGAATTTTGGTTTTATAGCCCTGTCTGGTAACTGGATATCAATAGAAGACGTGGCTAACGTTAGCGTTCTAACATTTCAAGCCGGGGATTTTGTTTCAAACGAAACTTCACTTATCCCCTGGTGTAAAATATGGTAGGTCTTGCTGTTGCATACATTTTACAAATACAGATCTAGATTTAGCGTGACGGGTTTACCGTTTGTGCTTTTAGAAGCAGTTCCGGGTCAAGTTCAAAATTTCCACGGCGCCCCTCTTAGTCCACGAAGCATTCGTGTCGAGTGGAAGCCACCACTACGTGAACCGGGCACAATCGATCACTACAAGTTGTTCTACCAGCCTTGGCCGTACGATGCCGAATATCAAGGGATAGCGGGTAATAATACCTCAGCGATGGCCGCACCGTCAGGCTCGGCGTTTAACGGCGGCGTGGACGAAATGGGCAGTTTGGCGAGAAGTAGTGACGTGTTGAGCATGAGCGATGATGAAATTGAAGTTCAGGTAAAGTGTGATCTGTGTAGGCAAGTTTAAAATTTTTAACACTGTTCAGTGCCCTACCTGCTACCGCCAGTTTGTGTATTTCAATCACGACATGCGCTTAGAAAATGTTGACGTTCTTAAGTTAACAAGATACAGCCAGAAGTGTTTTCAAACTTAGCGAAATTTTGCCAAACTGGAATGCAAAATAGTTTTTGGCACCAATTTGTTAGTTTTTTATACATTAATGTATTCGATGCCCGAACAATTTGAGTGCAATAGAAAGACGTAAAATTCGCTAATAAGAATGCAGGAGGGTGAAGTTTGGCAAGTTGCATACTCTTGTCAATATTAGCATCCAGTTTATTATCGGTGATTGTAATTTTGTACTGTAGTTTTATAGCTAATCGAAACGATGTACGTGTTTTATGGACTGAAGCCGTATACGCGATATTCATTTCGAGTTGAAGCGCACAATGAAAATGGCGCCGGTATTACGTCTCCGCGGCTGATTATACGCACCCTTGCAGACGGTAAGTACTCGGTGTTATGTTGTTATGTTTGTTTAAAATAGTATTATTGGAGTGAAAACAAAACTGTAATTATACCATAAGTAAAGTGCGTTTAGTAGTAAAAGTCTGTCTCCTTCGTCAAATATATTAATATTTGGTAACTCGAGATATTTGAGTTCACCTGGATGAGCATTAAATCAAGATTTTGCACGAATCGGAACGCTTGTAATTTATTATGTTTTGTAATATGGTGCAGTTTTGGAAAATTATTGTTAAATTTTTTATGTATTTTTATGTTGTTTTTTAATTTTTGCAGTGCCTTCGTTGCCTCCGCAGAATATTCACGCCGAAGCGGATACTGCCAAGGTAACTAATGTACTATATTTAGTAGATTTTACTATTTTATACAAAGAATTTTTAATTCTTGGCAACAGATGACGGTGTGGTCAAGTGTTTTTGGTGCCAAAACATTACGCTTGTTTGGTTTGGTATTTGGTGGGTTTTGGTTCGGTATTTGGTGAGCTGATTGTTTCTTTAAGACTCTATATGCAGGCAGACCGGTTGTACTCCGGTGCTTTAGGAGGAAAATGGAAAATATTCACAAATACTCCGTGTTAACGCTTTTGCAATAGATGGAACTAACAACCGTTGTTAGGCGATAATATACAAGAAAATTATGTGCAGAGCATAGCATACGCTTGAGCTTAGAGCTAAAAGTCGGGGTGGTGAAATTATAAAAATATTAAAATTCCGATTACGATTCCTGTTAAGGTTGAACGTCTAATCGAGCACAGAGGTTTGTGACTGGCAAATATAAATTATTTATTCGTTTTTACTACAGAGTATCACAGTACATTGGAAGCCACCAGTTCAAACAGCGTGGAATGGCGATTTGTCCGGTTTCAAGCTTGGATACAAAAAAGATCAACGATCCAGTGTTGTGTACACGAAAACAACCGATGCTGATACTCGACAATTTACACTGACAGGTTGGTGTCTAGTTCTGTAATGGAATTATTTGACTGGAATTTAATATCGAGCCTGATGAGGTTCAAAACCTGGTGTGGAAGTAACAAAATTGTAGTATGGGCCCATATTCTCAAAATGTGTATATCAACTATCATCAGTTAGTAGTAATAGGTTTTCAAACTCGCTAACTATTACAGTTGTTGAACTCAAAATTGGTACAGGAGTAGAGCAAATCATATGCGCAAAAGTACTAAATTTTAAGTCTCCGGTGCGTCACAAATTTGAGAATACGGGCCATGGATTAAGGATGCTAAACCGGAGGCAAGGAGTCAAATCAAGAGTGAAGGTTCTTTAGTTTAGTAATGAAATCAAACAGCATTACTCTTGGAGTTTCGCTAATAAAGCATGCAAATTGTATATCATGCATAGGTTGGGTTCGTTTAAACTGACGTCTCAGGCTGATTTATTTATAAATTTTATTCGTGGAACTGTTTTGTTTCAGACCTGAATCCTGGGACTGATTATTTGATTCGTTTGGCTGCAATTAATCAAAACGGAACGGGCCCGTGGTCAGATTGGATTGAACAAGCGACGTTTGCGACGGATTTAGATGGTATGTTGATGGTTACGTTGTTACTTACTGAGATTTTTGCATTCACCTACTAGGATAAAATTAGACCATCTGCTCCGTTTACCGTTGCGTCTCGACTCGCTAGTTTGGCCTTGACCTTTTGTGAGCTTTGGGATTATTAATAATGCTTATAGAAAAAATTAACTGCATGCGAGATCAACAAGTTTCCTTTAGCTGAGCCTTTAAATTTTAATTGTACTGCTTGTTGGAGTTTACCTCTTGTGCGTTGTAAAGTTTATTGATTAATACTGTTTATTTAAAATAGCGTAACCATTTGTTGCAGAGTCACAAGTACCCCCGTCGCCTGTGAACATGCAAGCAACACCGCGAACTCACTCTATCGAACTGACATGGCAACCACCATCTGACCGCCGGATTATGGTGCGCTCGTACGTTGTTGGATGGGGAGTTGGTGTGCCCGATGTCTACACGGCGACAGTAGACCGTACTCAGCGGCGCTATGAAATTGAAAATTTAGAACCTAATCGAGAGTAAGTTGCCAATGAAGACGAAAAGTGGTGTTTTTGTTGTTTTTTGAAAATTTAAATTTAGGATCAAATTAAAGGTGAGCAGCGAGTATCGGATTGGTTTTGACTAACTCTAACAGGATGAAGAGTGCGAGCAACTCATTGTTGTTGGTCGTCATTTTTGTTTCAGGTATGTGATCAGCTTAAAAGCGATGAACAACGTAGCCAGTGGGTTTCCGGTCTACGAAACAGTTCGCACTCTGGACGACGCGTCTCAATCAGCAGATTCGAACACTCCTTTGACGGCACCACTCGGTTTGTCTGCGCATACAATCAGCCCAACAGCCATTCGTCTCGCGTGGACTGATCCTGATTTGGCGAAAACTGCCAGTGGCCGGTATGCAGGTCAGTCGAGACGAGGATGCTAACCTACTGTTTTGTTGTAGTTTAGGCAAAATAACGCTGCACGTCTTATTTTAAATTAAGGATAGACGAAGATCGAAATCCTGTTCTGCCTCTAAAACTACGTTCAAAACTATCAGATACATTTTGAACAGATTTGAACGTTTGTGTACTTTTGGGCTTCTTTTTCAATTATAGTCAAGCGTCAGGCAGTAATAAACAATTAGAAGCTAATTCCATCAAAAAACTAGTAGACAGGCATATGTTTGATTTTAGCATTAATGTATTGGAGGCAATGTATTCATACTTGCAGGTACAATGTCTGTATTTGCAGTTTACGAATGTTCACTTGTTTATAATAATTGCAAATAATTACAGCGCAACGTACGTACACCGTTCGCTATTTAACGCACTATGTGTCAACGAAAAAGTATCGCTATATGAATACAACGTCGCGTGCAATAACTGTTGACGGCCTGCGTGCGAATACACAGTACGAGTTTGCTGTTCGTCTTGCAGTTGGCTCACGCCAGTCGGGGTGGAGTATGGCTGCGTTTAATACAACTATGCCGTCGAGTAAGTCTCTAAGTTACTATTTTATCATATAGATTTTTCCCCGAAATTGTTCACGTAGATGCGGCGGAGCTCGAGCCAGAGCAGTATACGGATTGCCGGTCTGCTGCTTTAACAACTGAACTAGGAGGGTAAGCTGTTCAAACTTTTTGTTACAGCGGCTCGGTATACCGTAAGTTTTGGTGCATTAAGTAGGTGTGTATATAAATAAGCCGCGAAACCGTATAGACTAGATATCGCTTCGTACATTTCCTAGCTAATGACATTAAGTAACTCGTAATTTGTCGCAGTACCGTATTATACAACCTTTCACGTAAATTCTGTTGCGGATGTGGTGGAGTTCAAGCGGATTACTGGTCCACTGCTCTAACCGCTGAGCTACGCAGCCATGCCAACGTTCCACTACAGGTAAGTATAATAATATATTCATTGTTTTGACACTTTGTTTATTGCTGTCTACAGAACCTACATCACCGCCTCGTGACCTAACAATAACACGAGCATCGAGTGATCCAACTGCACTTGTGTTGAATTGGCAGCCGCCGCGTGACGCAAATGGAGCTGTCACAGGTATCCTGTAATTTTGTTCCTGGTTGAAGTTGGAAAAATTGACTGTTATAATTTGTTTATTTTTATTTTTTACTTTTTAATTTAAGGTTATACCGGAGTTTTGAAATTTTCCCATCGGTAGTGCATTGAAGCATATTGCGAACTGAACATCATTACTATTTCAGTGACTAGCACACTTTTCTTAAGTGGTATGCTACCATACTTACGTGTGATGGGCGTTTTAGTTTTATCTAATGTAATATAAGATGCGAATTTTAAGTGATTTTATTGGCATTGAAAATGGCAAAATTACTGCTAACTGAGCATTTTGTCATATTTCATTGTTTATCGCAGGTTATTTTGACGGAATGATAGTGAAGCTCGAATTACGCATAGGTTTTCCAGTGCTTTTTATAAGATAAGCATTTGTAATAATATTTTTAACGTCAGAGTTATTATGAACTAAGCATTTAGATATTACGGTTTTGCGTTTGTTCACAGGTTATCTCATTTACTACACAACAATTCGCAGACAAGACGAACGTGAATGGAACGTTGAAGGCGTTATTGGGGATCGGGTTCAAACGACGCTTCATAATTTGGTTCCTGGCGCGACGTATTACTTTCGAATGCTTGCCAGAAATCATCTTGGGCTCGGGCCACGCTCAAAGGTCATATCGTATAAAGTGCCTGCTGGACGACGTCGGCCTCCTGCCAAAGGTACAGATTATGGTAGCTGTAGAACCGTATTGTCGCTGGTGTGTAGCACATATCGCAAGTTAGCAATACGTTTTCTAGCAAGCGAATTGTAATGGTTGCGCTATACCTTACTAAGCCGGACGACCTTACTAAGCCGGACGCGACCTCGCGCCAGTACACGGCCGCGCACCCTGCCGCAAAACGCCGGTCGCCGGCGCGCGGCGGCATGCGGTAAATTTTACCACGTGGCGGCGACCGGCGGCACGTGGCGGCGACCGGCGGCATGCGGCGAGTACAGCGAAACCCGAACAGTTGCGAATCTTGAACTCTGTTTGCAGTTATTAAAGGTCGTAGTACGAAAAATTGCTAAATGTCAAAGTGTACCATTCGCTGTTTAGAAACTTTCAAGAGCTTTGCTTATCGTGATATACACCTTTGAGAATACCGGCTAAGATTTCTATCCGTGACCGCACCTCGTGAGGCTATTTTAAATTTGAATTTGAATTACATAGTTTATTTATTTAATTAAGGTCATTCAGAAGATCATAAGCTAGAGTTAGACGCGTTTCCAGCGATTGACGAATTTAATGACCCGGGCGGTTTATACTCACACGGAGGCACGGGACACAATTCTGCAGGCGATGGTAAGCAGTTGGCCTCTGGTGGCCCTGCTGATGAAGTAGCTCGCGCTGGATCCGGCCTCTCGAAAGAAGTGATCATAACTTCTGTAGCGGCGTTGCTTGTACTGATCGCAATTGTATCAATCATTTTCACGGCCGTAGCTTGCTTTTGTAGAAGCAGACGGAGGCGGTAAGCAATGGTTTTTATGAATTTTGATTGGTTTTGCAACGAGAATTCGCAGCTGCAAGCGGTAAATGCAAAACCTTGCAGTAGTTAAAAATTGCAACTGCGCTTTCTCGCTGCAAAAACTTGTGCGTGCGAATGGGGATTTAGAGTGCAGTTTACGAGAGTGAAAATTTTTCCCCCACGTATTGCCACTTGTTAACCCTGAGTTACGTTGTTTTTGTGTCATGCACAGGTGGATGATGATGAATTTATTGATTTCTGTATATAGGATGTGTGCGCCTCCACCAAGAAAACTTTCGACTTTAAAAATATACATCAGAAATAGGTGTGATAGTAGTGTGGAAAAAATAGCGGGAAACACTGAAAAACGTGACAAAAGAAATTGAAACAAAATCGGAAGTTTGCTGGAACCTAAAATTGTTGCCACTTCTTTTTTATTTTGTGACTCGCGAGCTGTATTCATGATTTAAATAGACGTCTTAATGATCTACTGCTTTTACAGACGCAGCAATAATTCCGGTTACATGGCTGGTTTCAAAAAAGGCAGCGGGCCTGGTGGCGGCGGTGGAAGTAAAGGCTTAACCGGCAAAGATATCAAACCACCACCCGATCTGTGGATTCATCACGAAAATTTGGATCTTCGAACGAGCAGCAATAACGGAAGCGGAAACGGATATGATCCGGAAAATGGTGATGTTATTGGCGGAGCGTACAACGATGATCATTTTGAGTCGTCGGAATTTGGCGGCGGCGCCGGTGTGGCTGAAGCTGCTAGCAGTCTGCTAGCGGCTGCGGCTGGCCGAGGTCCTAGCGGGAGGTATACGCCTAGTCCGCCACCGATGGACCCAAGATACGATCCTAATATGCGTAAGGCTGAGTTAAAATATGGATATTAGCATTAGTATAGCTATGATTTCGAAAAAAGGGGTTATGTTCTGTAAAAATTTAAAAGAGGAGTTTCTTGTATTGAAAACTGAAACCGAGCCTAAGACCCCGGTACGAAAATCCCAAGGGGAGATTGGACATTTGAAACCCATCCCCCGGGCTACACCCTTGGGTATTAGTGGTTGTAGTTCAGGTAGGTGGGATCTTTTGAAATTAAATTGTTGACATTATCAGGTTCCACTAAAAGAAGCAGGGATTCCTGGCTGTTGGCGACAACAACTGTAATTGGTGGGCTTATGTACTCGTAGTGTAAAATTGTGTATTTTTAAGATATTATTGTTTCAGTACTTATAGAACTACTATGTTCGATCATTTTAGCTGGTATAACGCATGTGAGCGGAACGCTTTCGCGCAGCTATCATCAATCTCAACAACACCCTCACGGCAGCACTAGTGGGCTGCCTGATGTCAATATCATTTCGGGATCCGCAAAGCCAAGCTATCCTAAACAAGCTGGATACGGCGATGTGGTGTATACTGGTCCAAAACATTCCATCGGTAAAAGTCGTTGGCAATTTTAGTATTTTGTGTTTTCGTTGGCTGCATTTGTAGGGTGGCATGAAATTAAACTTTATAGCCACTCTATTCTTTTGAGAGGATGTTGTGCTGCTGTAAGAGTAAAGTTTTGAAAAACTTTCATCTGATGATGTTACCAATTGAATAAAGTTAGCTAAATTGTGAGCTAATCAGGTTAACATCACATATCAACAACCACTGTTATAGGTATGAAATTTTGAATTATATAATAAGTAAAATTTTTACGCATCAGGAACACTTGATCAAGCCACGCCTCATAGTATGCGCAACAATAGCATGATAAGCGCTACAGCAGGGGGCGGCGGCGCTAGCGGCGACAGTTCCGGAAACCTGAGTCAGCATCATCATCCACAATATCAACCGTCGTCCCACATCGGTGGCACTCCCCCTCCGCCTTCTCAATTCACTACTGCACCACAAGACTCAAAATACGGCTCGCATCGCACGTCAAACCCACTCGCGTCGTTTGCTCTGTTACCCGCGACTGGGCCTCCGCCCCCGCCTGTCCTGCCGCCTCAGTGCCCCCCACAGATGCCGTCTATGTCCATTGTTGCTGGTACAGCAAATGTGGGAACGGTAGCTTCGACCAGAAGTCCGCCACAGCCCCCACAGAGCGTTGTCCGGCCGTTGATGCAAGGTGCCAGCATTGACGCAGCGAACCGTTTACTTGGCATTGCACCAAACGCTGGAGATGTGTAAGTATTGTGAAGGAATCCCATGTTACTTTAAGGGGCGTCCAGGTTGCTGGTGGGTCTATAAAGTAATAGGTTTAGATTCTAGATTACATATTTTGCCTAGGCTTAGGCTTAGGCTTAGGAATTCATTTTTGCAACACTTAGGCTTATGGGCTTAGGCTTAGACTTAGGCTCAGGAATTCATTTTTGCAACGCTTAGGCTTGGGCTTAGGAATACGCTTAATCTACTGTTACGTCCCTTAAAGTAACATTGGCCGTGAAGGATGTTTTGTGCTTATAATTGGGCGTAATTATATGCTTAAAAATGATATAGTACAGATAACGGCGAATGAAAATGAACGTTATTATAATATCTCGAACTCGTACGCGAACGCACTTATTGGATACATATTTTTTCGAGCCAATTAATAGGTTACTCTGAAGAAATTTGGACAATATTTGGGTTTTGTTGTAGCTTAAAATTAAGCATTTTTAGACAACTACAACTTTGCTGGTACGTTTTACCATTTTATAACATTTATATTTTCAGTTCACCGTCTACTCAACCTTCGGCACAAGGGTACTTGATGAACGGTGGCCCATTAACACATCGTAGCAGCGGTAGTGAAGGTGTCCCAGCAAGAGGATTTGGCTCGTTGGACGACTCAAACGGAAGCTATCCAAACGAAACTGGTGGCCGTTGTGGTGCAGCGTTTTCGTCCCCACATTCATCTGCCGCTGCAGGTGTTCATCATCCGTCACAACATCATTTGCGTTCGGCGTCTGATAGTGCGGATATCGATTTAATTCCTGTTTCGGTAAGTTTCAAGGTTCCAACTCGAACTATGCGAATATTTATCGGAACGAACAATAGGAAGAAGAGTGTGAAAATAACAGAATTGAAACCAGAATTTCACCTTGCACGTTTCGGTCTGCGTACAGTGAATTGAGACAGGTCAGTGATAAATACAACAGGTCCCAGAGAGCACCGATTGGCTGAGAGGATATGGTGCGAGTAAAACTGAAGTCAGAATGAATATGTTGAAATGTGAACGGGACGCCGCTTAATGCTTTAGCCTTGGCCATTCCTGTGAACCATTTCTCACCGGCCCATGCGTGCTGAGGAACAGCAGCTAGCTATGTGATTTTGAACTCTGTAGCACCTATTGTCAAATCGTTGTTTGAACAGTGTCCATGCTGACAATTGTTGCTGTTTGTATAATATTTGGCTGCTTTTAAAGTTAAATATTATGAGGTATTTAATTACATCAGTTTCGTTCGTAGCTCCAACTTAAAACTACGAGCGCTAGAATGAAGCTTGACACAAGTACTGCGTAGTATAGTATATATTCTATATACACTTGCTATTTACGTACTTTATTTGTTTTTAGCATTCCTACAGCACTGAAGAATTAAATAATCAAATGAAAAATTTGGACAATTTGATGCAAGATTTGAAGGCAATTTCGGCGACCAACGACTATCACATCGACTGATTTTGCGCGTTTTGGCGGTAGTTTTGTGACTCAACATGTTCCACAATTCCTATCGATATTAGCTTCACCTTGAACAATTCAGGGTCGCCAAAATGTACCGTTCGACCGTTCTTGAATACCTGCCATAAGGTGTTTTGCTTGTTTACATTATTAATATTATCATATTATAACAGTGATTATTCTGCTACAGGTTCATATCGCCAGGCATCTTGCCAAATAGGGCTGAAATTCCTGCCGCGTGTTTGATTACCTGCTCGAACTAACTGGATGGTTTTGTTCAGTTTGGCACCGTCCGCGTTTGGTAGTCCTACAAAGTATTCTCACGCCCGCATCCAAACCCGTTGTATACGTGTTCGAACCTCGTTGTCCAACGCTAATTGTGGTAATTTGGAATACCATGATTTTTGTTGCTCGTGTTTACCGCTACGACAGCTGTTTATGTTTCCTACTGCTTTCGGTCTCACCGTTTCAGCTTAAGTTCGCCACTGCTTTTTTATTTGGTAATTTCTCTACACACTTATGTTGTTGTCTCAGGGATTGTAAACAAAACGATACATATTGATAGTCTGGAACTGATCCAAGAATTTGGAAGTTGGTTTTTTGTTCGACTCGAAGCTATCGTATGGATTTTGAGTTAGAAGATGCACGAAGAGTCGGAGAGATGTCTACACGGTGTTGCTGGCAGACGTGATATTTACATGGATGCCGGAACCGCATTATTAGGATTGTTGTTATTTTCAGGATGCAACGCTGGAACTTGGGTAATTTTTTCGTTTGCTAAATTTTATCCGTGTGAGAAGACTACAAATGGTTTTTAAACGATTTTTAAACTGCGCTACGTATTGTTATTGTTGCGGTGCAAACTTGATGTTATCGCTATACTCATGTGAACAAGTTAGAGTTATTGGATTTAAGGAAAGACCAAATTCAGATGGGCTTGCTTGGAAATAACGATTGTGAAAGCAAGACTTTACAGTTTGACCTTCAGTGGCTGAGACTAAGCATATAAGTGTTACTGGGGTTCTAGGAAGGGTGTCTGAGAAGTTTGACGGTCTTTTATGTTATTTGGGCACCATCCAGTTGGACACCTCAGAAGGATGCTTAGTGTTGTGTGTCGGTTCTAGACAGGTTTTGTCATTTATGGATAATAAAAGCTACAGCTACCGCTTTAAAAGAACTTTGTTATTTTTTGCTGAGTACTTAAGATTGCAAAGTGCAAACCTTTTATAAGCACAAAATTAACGATAATCCTACCTTAAGAAGACATGCGTATCACATACTTTTTTGTGACACGTGTTACGGTAGGGTTAGATTGAAAATTTGTACCCAGGTAGTGTTGACGGGTGGCAATTGCCACTCATTATCCTTACCTCATGTCGTTCCTGGTGGCGCAGCGTAATTTATTATGGTGAATACAGCGTTACTGGAGCAAGATTGGTTGTAGAAAGTCCGAGAATACGAGTTATGGAGCTGAAGTTATTGCAGTATTGTATCAAACCAATTATTATTGTCTTATTTAAAAGCATTAAACCGACTGCAAAAATTATGCTATGCGTACGAACGATTCAGACCTTTCATATTATTTGTTTATTTTGTTTTTTTATTTTATGTTATTTTGTGTCTTTATTTTGTTACTAGTCTGATTCTGCCGATATGGTGAACACAATGTATGTATTTTGATTTTTATGTTGAATTTGTGTACCGTATTGGTGACTGCCCGAAAAAGGGGGCAGCTGGAGTTGGAGTTGAAAAATACCGGAGCTGGAGGTAAACAAAATTTGCCGGAGTCGAAGCCGGAGGCGAAGCGAAATTATATATCGAAAACAATGTTTAATTTAGTAATCTTAGTAAATATCTGTAAAGTGTTGTTACAAAATTTCATTTTAAGGTTCAATTTTTATAGAAATCTCGACAATTTATTTGTCATGTTGTGATAAAAGTTAAAGCCAAAACTATGGACAATTTCACTACCGAAATTGCCGGAACCTTTGGGAGAAATTACACCGGAGATGGATGTCGATTTTCTGCCGGAGCCCCATGCAGATATCCGGTTGTACCCTGATATTTACCGTACAAGGATAATATATCGAGAAAGGTGTCAGAGGAGCATCCCAACCGTAATCCTCAATTTAATATCAGGACGTTGTTTCGGGCCGCTGCTTACAAGGAGAAACATTGAGGGGTGGCACTTTTTCTCCTGTTAACACAGTAGCCATCCCGCGCCCTCGCACCTAAATTTCTAAGGCGTCAAAATATTCCGTTATGAGAATTTTCTGGGGCCCTTTAAGAAATCGTCTTAGCCACTGATAACAATAGTTGCGATGTTGATACGCTGGAATTATCGCTCGTACCCAGGTCTTGTCTCCAGCACTAAAATATACTTAGACAATTCCGATTTAGATTATTTGTACTGAAGCGTTGTTACATTTTGGCATGTTTTCACAGATTAAATATAACGTAAATGGACGTAAAAATAATGCGTATAATTGGTGCTCAGTCTAATGAATATCATTCACTATTCTGTATCTGGTATATACTTGATATTTTGTTGCTATTTTTAATATTTCTTTACAATTTGTTTAATTTTGTTGATAATATAAGATCTGTTAGAAAAGAATAAGCTTCCAAGTCTCTTGAGCCATCCATTTCCTTGTCGTATTGAGTACGCCACTATATATACTTGCATAAGCCGGAAATCGGGTTCAACGGGAAATCGATGTTTGACGGTATATTTTGCTTGTTTTAATACTGTAGCGCATATAAAGTACTTTACTTATTCTTGGTTGTCGACGTTTCAGCTTGTGTTGGATTACTGTTAGGTGGAACGGAGGATATGAAACTTTGTGGCAGGGTGCAACCGGAGGTGAAAAATACCAGAGCCGGAGCCGGAGGTCACCGAAACTTGCCAGAGCCGGAGGTGAGGCGAAATTAGGTTGTAAAAATAGTGGTTAATTAGTTAATTTAGCCAATATCTGCAATATGTTGTTAAGTTGTATGGTTTTTTCGCTACTTTTCTGGGAAATATCGGAAATTCTTCCCTGAAAATTGTGACAAAACTAAAACGAAATGCGCTAAACAGATAAATTTTGCAAAATAATACAGAATTTTACTACCGAAATTGCCGGAACCTCCGGCAAAAATTCTACAGGAACCGGAGCCGTAGGCCGATTTTCTGCCGGAGCCAAAGTCGGAGGCAGACCTCCGGTTGTGCCCTGCTTTGTGGATATTTGTTTAAATGTTGGAAACTTAAGTGTGTGTGTGTGGAGTTAAGGATTAACGAGCCAAAACAAAGCAGCGATTACATTGTCTTCATACAATCGATGTGTTTTTGTTTTATACTTGAAATAAATGCTATTGTTAAAGTATTCATGAGTGAATAGATACTATTCATTAACTTTTAATTTGTGCTGAGATTGTCGATTTCTGGCATCGGTCTAATTTTGGCCGGAAATTCTCAGAAATTCGACAGTGATATAGTGCGTTTTTTTTATAAACGTTGCCTCCTTTAGTAAGTTATTGTAACGCAATTTTAAAGATTTCCGCTACCCAGAATTCCGTGAAGCAGAACCCTTAATTTGAGCCTTTTCTCAAAATTGTACCAAAAATTAAAAAGAAACGTGGCACATATTGTAAAAATATGCAAGGTTTCGCTGCCAAAATTGTAGGAACGGCAGAAATTCTAGCTGGAGCGGTGGTGTATTTTGTGCCGGGTAGTGATGGGTATCGGATATCTTTCACATCCGGATATCCGGCAATTCTTGCCGGATATTTATCCGGATATCCGTATATATGCGGACATCCGAAATGAAATTTTCTATTTCTGATATCCGAAACTCGATTTTGTGTTTTGAGTTTCCGAACCTCAATTTTCGTTTCTTAAGCACTTGTTTTAACTTGTTGCTCTAAAGGGAGTACCCTGACCCTAAAACAAATTGTTATGAGCATAAAAGATACAATTCAAAAACGGTATTTATTATGCCACACACAAAAAAGTGTCTGAATTTATTCAGAAAAGTGTTTTCTGTGGCAAATCTGAAAAGTTTTGCTGATATTTAAGACAATTTTTCTAAAAATAACTGGAAAACGTTTTTGAAAACATTTCTGTTATAACACAAATACTTTTCAAGTGCACCTTGCTAATCATATTTCTCAAATGTAAGAAATTTTTTTAAATATCAGAAATATTATTTTGAGTGCAGTACTGTAGTGACCCAAATTAGAGGGGAGACCAAGAATGTGGTTAATATTCTGACTGAGGTTTTTGATACAGAATTTTTTCGTCAGCTCCAGTTACTCTGGTGGTGAAACCATGCAAATTATTCCAAAAAAATTTTAGACAATATCATTTCGGATTTCCGGATATATCCGAATACACGTTTCATTTCGGATACATATCCGGATCTTTTTGATATCTGGATATCCGGTGCCCATCTATAGTGCCGGGGCCGTAGGCAGACCTCCGGTTGTACTCTGCAAATATGTCTCACGTCTCAATTTGTTACTTAAATGTTCATGTAAACATAACTCATTGGAAACCTAAAATTGTATTTTGTCGCACTTTGCCCACCGGTGAAACGGCCCTGAAAAACGTAAGTATTCTGCCTGAGTCCTTGGGTTTGACCAGACATCGATCATAGACCAGTTTTTTTCAAGATGCGCAATACATCATGGTAACCGACTCTGCCACCGATGACACATTTCAGTCCAGTATATACTTTAAAGGTTTTATCACAAAACAGCTGCAGTTATTCATGTGCATGTGCATATGCAGATATATAAAGAAACGAACAACCATCTGTTAACCACGACCTCGATGTGAAGGCGAGGTCGCGAAAAAACCAGCACAGTACAGTATACAGGGTGCAACAGGAAGTAAAAAATACCGGAGGTGAAGCCGAAGAGGAGGCGGAATTCGGTAGTAAAAATGAAGGTTAATTAGTTAACCCCTTCTCACATTGAGTTGCTTTTATAGGCAACTCAGCGCAGTGTATATACGTTAAATAATATATATCGTACCGTGTGGAACAATTACAACACGTATACATAGCACTAAATGAGCACAATATACGTGAGAGCCCCCTCGGGCTGAGTGTCAAGTTCGTATAGCTGAGTGGTGATGGTATACGCCTCCCATTCCAGTCACTGGAGTTCGAATCCAAGCATAAAAGTAAGTCTCAGGGAAAAGGGAAAATATTCATGCGAGAAAGGGTTAATTTTAGCCAATATCTGCAATATGTTGTGTAAGTAGTTTGGTTTTACGCTACTTTTCTGCGAAATTTCGTAAATTCTTTCGTGAAAATCTTGACAAATTAAAACGAAACGTGCAAAATAGATAAATTTTGCCAAATTTATGCAAAATTTTGCAACTGAAATAGCCGGAACTTTCGGCAAAAATTCTACCAGAGACAGTTGCAGATATCAAAATGCGCCATTTTACAGTTTTTGTCTTCGTGATTCTCAAATGTCGATCTGTAGAGCAGACCGGGGTACAAGCTGAAGTCTGCCTCCAGCTGCGACGCTAGCAGAAAATTGGCATCCGGTTCCGGTTCAGTGGTCGCAGTATACTCTATATGCGGTTAGCGGTTAAGTGAAACCGACGGCTCTCAAAGTGTATTTCTTAATTTTTATTGTTCCTCATAACATATAACGTATGTATAATATTGCTGCGAGTGGTAAAACAAACTGAAACGAAAAACGGATATTATAAAGTATATACGTTTTCAGAGATGTTTCATGTTTCTGCCAACTCGACTGAGGCATGCAAATGATGATTGGGGAAGAAAAATGGCGACCTGTTAATATTTGCACTTGGGAGTATACCCTTCCCACTGAACTTACGCTCGCGAAAGGAATAGAACTTGAACCTATCACTTAACACGAAAAATGCTTTTTATGCAACGTTCATGTCATTTCATGTTGTACACCACCATTGAAATTCTTTATTTTGCCACGGTCTTTCAGCAACTAATATCATAAGTTAAACTGTGATGTATGCTGTTTCGTTACTTAGCTATTCGTTTATGTTTAAACGAAATTATTGCACCCTGTGTTATTCATGTTTGTGCGCGCCCCAGTAATATTCAGAATTCAGAACGATGACAACCATTTTAATTTCGTTGTAGTCGGCTTTTAAAATAAGAATCGTTGGAGATTAGGGGGGAAAAGTTACTGCATTCTCTGAAGTGTTGTTATCAACGCGTATTGTTATAGTGCCTATCAAGACATTTTTTAAAACTACAAAAATTTCTTGTCCAGGTGTTTCTACTTGCAATAAAAACTCGCGTTAGTGAAGGTGTTTTCAACGAGTAAAATACATGTTTTACTGTCTTGAATCCTTCAACTTAAGCATATTTTCTGTAAATAGGGATGTGCCGATTAATCGGCTTTGGTAAAAATCGGCACTTTACGTGAATATCGCCATCGTTTGCAACGCTATCAATTTATGCGTACGTATATATGTTGTTTTTTAGTTTACGAGTAGAAGTTTATTGAAAAGTTACTGGTTAATTGTTGCTCGCCCGTGGGCCAGTTTTTTTGTTTGTTGCCTCCTTTTGCAAACGTAGTGTCTACACAGTTAATAGAAATTATTCATTATCATGGAAGCAAGGATAAAAGAACAAATTGGCGAAATGCCGGTTAAAGAGGTATATATTGTATTTCTGTACGTACGTATGGCTCTGTTTATAGAGATTACGTATTTTTGCGGACGTTGCTGCTTATTGGAAAAATATACGTCAGAATATTTTTAAGTTAGCCATTCATCAACACTTATTTTTACAGAAAGCGCAAAACAAATGAGTGAACACTTGATTTTATTTAAGTTAAACATATGTTCGTAACCAGCTCGAGCCCCCTCCTATCAAGTCCCATCTTTGCTAAAATGTACCTGATACCAAGAAATTTAAATGCTAAGATTGTCAATTTACTCGCTCGCTTCACTCGCGAAATTATTCGCGCTGTTCTTCGAAAAATACTGGAAATCAGGTAAAAAATTGGCAATAGCTATTTTATTAAATTTCATTTTCGTATGATTTATGCGCGTGGCCGGAATGAAATCGCCCGTGGGCCAGTTTTTTTGTTTGTTGCCTCCTTTTGCAAACGTAGTGTCTACACAGTTAATAGAAATTATTCATTATCATGGAAGCAAGGATAAAAGAACAAATTGGCGAAATGCCGGTTAAAGAGGTATATATTGTATTTCTGTACGTACGTATGGCTCTGTTTATAGAGATTACGTATTTTTGCGGACGTTGCTGCTTATTGGAAAAATATACGTCAGAATATTTTTAAGTTAGCCATTCATCAACACTTATTTTTACAGAAAGCGCAAAACAAATGAGTGAACACTTGATTTTATTTAAGTTAAACATATGTTCGTAACCAGCTCGAGCCCCCTCCTATCAAGTCCCATCTTTGCTAAAATGCACCTAATACCAAGAAATTTAAATGCTAAGATTGTCAATTTACTCGCTCGCTTCACTCGCGAAATTATTCACGCTGTTCTTCGAAAAATACTGGAAATCAGGTAAAAAATTGGCAATAGCTATTTTATTAAATTTCATTTTCGTATGATTTATGCGCGTGGCCGGAATGAAATTGCCATTGTTCAAGCAAACAAGGTCTGCACATCAACGCTCGTTTGAAGCTTGCGCAAACTTTAGGACGACAGCAGGAATTCAACATCGATCCTGTTTATTTAACGGTGTTGGATTCGGTTTTTAAAATTGGCTTTTTACATCCGAATCTGAACCGCATTTCTAGCTTTAGACGGTCGTTCTAGACTTGACCGCGAATCCAAACTTCTCCGGATACATGGGCTTACTGTTTGCACTACCCGTCTCAGAAAAACGTTCTTGTTGCAACTACACACGGTATATATGTTTTATATAGGTTACCGAATTGATCCTTGACGAATGCAAATGTGCTGACGGTGTCAAAGCTTTATCGAGCGAATATGAAAGCCTGGAGTATCTCAGTATGAACAATTGTGATCTCAAAACCCTTAAAGGATTCCCTGCGTTATCGAATTTGAAACGGGTGAGTAAAGATGCGCGGAAAACGCGACATTTTAACCCCCTCCCCCGAATTTTTTGACATTTTTGCCTTTTTGCTAATAACTCCTTAACGGGTTGCACTCAATGAGGCGATCTTGGTCTCTTCACTCCTCCGAAAATGGCAAAAAATGTGTCAATCCCTCTTTCTGAAACAGTTTTAGGGCTTTTCTCTTTTCTACGTTTTTTGCAAAATAAGGTAAAAGTAACTGCAAACGCATCAAAACTTGAACTTCTTGACTTGTTCAGAAAGTAATCGCAGCAAAGCGTTAAAGGCTCTCACTTGTAAAAAGCAGTTTTATGATATTTGGCACCACAGCTGTAAATTTCCCGTGTCCCGTAGATTTTCATGCGGATACGATCCGGTCGCGCGTTGGGGTCAATAGGTGGATGTCCGTCCGGAAAGAATATCAGGAACAGCTGGACTGATTTTGATAAGCTTTTTTGTTTGAAAGCCAATTATCCTTATGTGTTAACTTCGCATTGGGGTTTTAAACGTTTAAGCCGTTTATTAGGTACAGGCTAATTTGCATAATTAATAAAGCCTAAATTAGGACTTTCTACATTTCATTAATTATTACAGTTACAAGCCATCGAATTTCAGCGTTAAAGGGTTTTTGGGTGTGAGGAATCTACATAGACTATTTACAAACCTCCAATACCGATAATTGAGTAGTTAGCTAACAGATAATTTGCATATTAGCATAGTTCATAAGCCTAAATTAGGGCTTTACAATATTTCCCTAATTATTATGGTTAAAAGCAATATAATTTCAGCAGTAGAAGGGTTTTAGGTGCGAGGAATTTGAATAAGTTGTGCACAAACCTCCAAAGTTGATAATTGAATAGTTAGCTAAAAGCTAATTTGCATATTAGCTTAATAATTGACAAGACAAAACTAGGACTTTTTAAATTATTTCAATTATTATTATTATTATTGTTATTAGGGTTTACTGAAGGTTTTTGGGTGCGATGAATCTGAATAGATTGTATACAAACGTCTAAAACCGATAATTGAGTGGTTAGCTAATAGATAATTTGCATATCAGAATAATTGATAAGCCGAAATGAGGCGTTTTTTTAATATTTCACTAATTATTAGGGTTACAAGCAATCTAATTTTAACAAGAATGGGTTTTTGGGCGCGAGCAATCTGAATAAATTGTCTGCAAACCTTCAAAACCAATTATCGAATGGTCAGCTAATAGCTAATTTGCATATTTGCTTAGTTGATAAGCTTAAATAATAGCTTTCAAAATATTTCTCAAATTATTAGGGTCACTGAAGGGTTATTGAGTGAGCTAAAATAACTAATTTGCATATTAGCTTAACTGCGTACGTGTGTTCGATTATGTTTGATACTGGATAACACGCAAGCAGACACGTTATACTAAATTAATTATATATACTAAATTAACGGCAACTAGCTATTATATTAATCAATATCAGCAAACGATATTCATGTTCTCTTCTCACACCTCGGCCGGACAAGGTCATAGGCAAGGCAGGGTGCCACCGGAATCGGAATTTGAAAAAATTACCGGAACCGAAACCGTAAAAGGAAAGTATGTGCCACCGAAAATTCATTTTAATTTTCTATTTTGCAATATATATATTAGGGAAATAACCCTAGTTAGCGATAGGCATTCACCTTATCTGCTGTATATGTTTTAGATTTTCGTGATCCACGGAAGCAAAATCTACCTTCGATGGTTTATTTTCGGCGATTGTCAAGGTTTACGGGAATTTTTAAATTTTCCGGGACCGGAACCGGAAGGTGAAAATATGACAGTAAACCGGAATTTCGGTTGCACCCTAGTCATAGGAGTTTAGCAATGTAGGCGCCGCGCAGCAACCGAACTACACTCTATAGGATGTTTGAATAAGGCTGTCATATCGCTGTCTTGATTGTGCCCTGGAGGTCGCATTGTGGCTGCCCTGATTAAGTTATTACAGAGCAGTTATTCATTACGTGGTCCAGGTATTCTCCACTGGCTTCTCCACAGCGGGGGGCCCCCAGAATGTTTCGAAATTTTCATTTTCCCCCCGGCGAAAATTTTGCCGCCCCCAGGAAAGCCCCCCCCGGCTAATTTTCGGCCGCCCCCCAGCAATTTTTTTGCTGGGGGGCCCACCAGGGCTTTTCTAGGTCAAAATTTTCAATGTTAAACGTAAAGACCTGGACTTCTTTTGAGGGGGATATTCGACAAAATATGATTTTATATTACGCTGAGTACTCATAATTTTTAATAGCGTTACAAATACCCGTAGTAACTAATACAATTCAATAATGAACTGAAAAAGCACAATTATATATATATAAAGACCGTTTCAGGGCATACAGCATTCGAAAGTACCTTGCAGCAGCAAGTTCAACCCGCCTGAGCCTTATGATAAATTGAAGCTGTGACTAATATACAAAATATATATTAATCACAGTTTCAATTATAGATTATCTATATTTTATATAATTGTGCTTCTTTCAACTTCTGGTTAAGTTGTCAGTATATACGTAATATTAGTTAAAATTATTGTTATTAGCGTTTGCGAGAAATTTTTGTCATGTTGAGCGATGAGTAATCTTACGTTGAGTTGGAAACACGGTCTAGAATGAAAAAGTGGTCCAAAAAGTCGCTTTGCAAAATTTTAAGCCTGCCCCCCAGGACCCCCCCCCCAGATCATCTGGGGGCCCCCCAGGAAAACTGCCCCCCAGGAAACGCCCCCCGGCGGAAATTTTCAAGCTGTGGAGAAGCCAGCTCCAATCATAGATGGTACACAGTAATACATATATAATTGATATGTGGATAGACGTTTCAGCTGGAACTCATGGACAACGGGATATCTGGTGGTCTCAATGCGCTCAGTGGCTGCACCAGTCTAACGCATCTAAATCTTTCTGGGAATAAGATCGATGATTTAGCAACACTTGAAGAATTGGTGAGATTGGAATCTTATCTGTCATCGTTATGTAGTTGCCGAAATTGGTTTAGTTACATACGTGTACATAAGTAATCGCATTTATTATCTCAGCAAATATGCTTCTTTTTGACATAGAGATCATTAAAGTATTTTACTGTGAAAATATAACAGTTTAAAATTTTTTCGGAAATTTGGGTTTTTTCCCGCCGCGTACAACAGTACGTACTACATAGAAAGCAATAACTTACTCCAGCTCAGGTGTTTTTACAGGCTGTCTTTTAGATTGTTATATTATGTATGCGCTTATGCTCATTTCAGGGATTGACTGCATACTAATTTTACGGTATACCGGAATTGGATAATATATTTCGTACCGGAACTGGAGCTGTATGTTAACCAGATATAGTGTATAAATTTGTGTACTGTTGGAGTTATTGAGTCGTGCAAAAATATTTATGGATTTAAGATAATTTTTGGCTTGGAATTTTTATTTCATGTCAGTGTCCACTCTTCAACCGGTATTGCAATCTCTACGAAATGTGTAGTATTTCGACATGTAAAAACAGTTTTATGATATTTGGAACCAGCGTGAAATCTGAATTCCAATTCCGGTTCGAATTCCGATTCAAAACAAGTTCTGATTGCACAATTAATCGGAATCGGAATATCCACATGTTAATTTAGACCTACTTTTGTGATATGTTGTATAAATTTCTTCATTATTGGTTCCGGTGAATTGTAAGTCGGGTTGCACCTTGCATTTGCCTGTATATTTGTTTCAGAAATCGATGACCAATCTTAAACATCTGGAGTTGTTCAATTGCGGTGTTGCGTCAGCAGACGAAAGTTTCCGCGAAAAACTGTTTGAACTGCTACCGCAACTGCAGTACTTGGACGGTTTTGACAAAAACGGTGCTGAAGCCGAAGACTCGGGCAACGAGTTGGACGGCGAACCGTGCGATGATGAAGGTCAGGACCATGGGTATTGCATATATCATGAACGATTTTAGAGAGACAATAAATAAAGCTCTTGTAAGCTCAAAATATAGTCCTGGCTGTCCGCCGACAGTCTCTGTTAATTCGTATCTTTGCTTGGAAACTAACATAAATTATTTGTTAAGTCTGGTCGGAGCGCTTCACGTATCCCCTGTTATAAGTAAATGCTAGCGTCAGGCACGCGCACTACTAAATTCATCACATCAAATAGAGAGTGGAGCTGAATATACGCACCAAAACTGCAGATCTCAAGTTTTCTGTAATGTAAGGAGGTGCCACACCAGACAATTGGATAAAATAATTTGATACCAGAGTGACTTTTATCTGCTATTGGTTAATCAATGACCAACGGAGGGAAGTTAGTTTGAGCAGTGAGCACGCCGACTGGTTGTCTAACCAACCATCCAGCGAGGGATTTCCTCGCCAACAACCGGACAACTGCACCCGGGTGCTCCCCAAGTTTTCTCCAAGCGGGAAGATTCTTCCAAGTAGTGGAAAAGGGAAATGCAAGACAACTGTTCCTTCTACGTTGTTTCAGATGAAGACGATGAAGAAGGGGATGAGGAAGACGAAGAGGATGAAGTTGGACTTTCCTATTTAAATAGTGAACATGTTGAGGTACATAGATAAAATATATACGAAAGGTCAAATCAAATTGTTTTGAAATAAACGGTTTGAAAATTCTCGGTATATTAAATGTTTGAAAGAAGATATTAATTTTATACCAAGGATGTGCCGATAATAAAATTTTTGCCGATGCCGCTGTCGTTAACGATTCTTATTTTAAAACTTTGCCGATACCGAACCGACTCTGATTCCAACTTTAATATGTACAACATGTTTAATAAACAGAAAGGATACGTACTACATTACATCTTTATGTGAAGACTTCAGCCCAAACCATCATGAACGATTAGAATTTTATAAGAACGGTTCATTTCAATTAATTTTTCAAACACAAACACAAGAGAGATAACAGTTTTCTTGATCAGACACACTGACTGTTATATGCAAAAAGTATCGGCAATTGTTTTGCAGTGCCGATACCGGTACTCATGAAAAGTGCCGATTACTACCGATGCCGATTAATCGAACGTTTCTATTTTATACACGACATAATACAACTTACGTTTGAGAGAGGCGTTTATGTAATTCTGGTTTTGTCGGATTTGACTGGTTCTTGTACTGTTCCAGCCGAGATTCCTGCAAAGAAACTATTGGAACGCGGATAGAATGTATCTTTGTTTGTTTGTTATAGGAAGAAGACGAAAGCGTTGATTACGTTCCGGCAGCGGACGGTGAAGCAGAAGATGAAGAAGAAGACGAAGATGAGGATGATGATTTTGATGATGAAGACGGTGGCGATGATGATGACGATGATGAAACAGGAACACCGAGCAAAGGCAAACAACAAAAATCGTCGGCGGCGGCCAAAGGCGCGGAGCAAAACGGTAAGCACCAGGCGACAGATTGTAGCCGAATATACGCTTCCGTTAAATAAAATATGTTCTTTCTCATGCGAAGAAAAGTTTGGAAACGGACAGTATACAGCTGTTTTTGTGTAGTTCCATGTTAGTTGTAGGGATGGGCGGTAACCACTACCGAAAATCTATAACAAAAGTTATGAATAATTTTATCGGCTCTGAATTGCCGTTTCGTGCAATTCGACTAATAAATCGCCGCCAAACTTTATTTTTATTTTATTTTTCACTTGGCTACTATCCCCATACCCTTCGAAAAGGTTCGGGGCAAATGCCACTATCTGAAAACACCATCAGTACAACCCTAACTCAAAGCTATGGTGTTGTTTTTGATTACGGGAAACCAAATTTGCTAGAGAATTTCTTAACTTAGCTAAGATATTATAAATGCGGATGACCCACAAGTTTTTAGACGATGCCTTAAATGTTTTTTAAGCTCAAACGTGCCAGTATTTGTGCTTTACCATAATAAAATCAAAGTGTTTTGTGTTTCCTTTCAAAAAATAGAATTTTGGGTAACCGGAGAGGTCATTCTGTTTCTCAAATCGCTGTATTACCAGGTAGCGGTACTCCATAATCGTTCGCTGTCTGTGTTGGTAGGCGAAATTCGCAAGTGTACTTCCGGGCAAAAGCTGCGATGCAAAGAAAATTTTTGTGATTGCTTATCTTATTTTCACCTCCTTGGTCTCGGTTTGCACACCACCGTGACTGACAAAAAGCGAGACCGAGACCAGCCAAATCCCAAGACTTGTCGAGATCGAGACCGCCCATCCCTGGTAATCAATCGGTATAGGTAATATCAGCACTATTTCTGAGTATAGGCATCGGTACTGCCAAAATGCTGCGTGTTTGCGGGGTGTGTGCTGGGCTTTTTTTGTAAAAAGGAAAGGAAAATGTGCTGGTGGGGGAAGGGCCACGGGCGGATAATGTGATAGTGTCGGGGCTATTTTTTTCCTCCACGGAAAAAAAGAGGGGCGTTGTTGCATATGTTAGAGATGCTCCGGGCCCCCGCAAGTGGGTAACCCGTTATTTTCCGGGGCCAGGTTTAATATATAATACTTAACTGACTTGCATGAAAACCATTCCTGTCGCGATCGGTTTTAGTTTGAAAAATATGAAATTAGCAGGAAATTACTGTACACGGTATTTTTAATATCCCACGGCTTAGTTACTGTGCACACTAAACAATATGTAGACTGTTCTTCCATTGTTAGCCACCATATGTTGCATAGTGTTTAGAGTTATAGTGTGTATTTGTTGTTGCAATGTAATTTTAGGCGAGACTGATCGAGCTGTCAAACGAAAGCATGACGAAAATTCAAATACTGCAGACGGCGATAGCACAAACGGGCCGCCGGCAGAAAAAGAAGCGAAAGCCGAAGAAAATGGTGACAAATAATAGAGTACCGCGTGCCAGCTTTCGGGAATTTTAGTGGCCCGGGCGCTGGCTTATTCAATTATTATTCTTATTATTTTCACAATAATTTGTGCTCCCCCGGTTGTAAGAAAAAGGAACGAAAGTAAATAAGGTGTAATCAAATTTCGTATACGGTTTTGTCTAAAAGTACTCGTTTTTGCTGGGATTCTCATGGATGTGTACGGTATAATCACGTTTTTTAATTTACAGCCGTACGAATGTAATGTTTATCATGGTTTTCGTCCATGTTGTTTTTGTATTAATACCGCATGATTCATTGCAATTATTATACTATGCTGTGCAGCAAACGCAAAGATTATTTAGGTGAACTAAAACTGATTATGGGTGTGTATTGTAATATTAGATCCTGAAAAAGTTTAATGCCAAAACGTTAAAAACCTTAAAAGTTCAAAATTTAGCTGATAAAATTTTCATTAGTGTTTTATAAACTTATCGCTAGTTTGTGATAGGTGTTCTATGGTTTCTTGCACGCTGACATGATCTACAGGGTGTGTGCGAATGCTGTACCAGCTGCGATTGATTGCATTACAATGTGTGGATTTAATTCAATTCCCCGTAAATCAGATCTGATTGCGTAGTGTTTGTTTACGTATATGATTCAACAATACGTACTGTTTGTTTTCAGACAACTCGTACACATGACCACTCATCGGATATTTATTTTCCTTTCAAATCGTTACTACTAATGCGAATATCTCATCATTGGACCGAAATACAATTTTCATAACTTTTGGTCTGTTTTTATGTGTTAAAATGTGAAAGCATTGATAAGAGGTAGGTTTGTAATGTTCCAGTTGTTTGAAAACAGTGCTTTCATTTGTCGATATGACACCCGATTACTGCACACCGCCCTTGTGTAACATTGTAATTCTAATGTCTTACGCTTCTAGTTTGCCTATGAATTTAATTCTAGGTTGAATACTGCAAAAGAAATTAATCTCTTATTGGTACGACTATTTTGAATTATTTCAAAATCATGCTGCCAGTTTGCTAGGCATGATCTAAGTTATTAATAAGTTCGTAAAGTGACCCGGATGCGATAAAATAGATACATATATTCTTATAGCTTAATACATATATTTTTATCGATTGCTTAACAGAACATTACAATATGCTGGTAGCGTAAGGCAGTTGCAAGTTTTTGGAATCGCTCAGCTCAGCGCCAATTAACATTTGAAACATCTTGATTATTTGGTGGAAATTGAGTTTTGGAAAATTTATAGTTTCCGTTAACTAGAATACACAGCAAAACGTATGATTCTTGCTGAAATGTTCGCGGTGCACATTTTGCTACTTTTGACTGTTGTTAAATACTTGCAGCTGCATGTCCTGTATAAAGGTGTCAAAGTATGCAATTGCTCATTGGGTGATTGATATGAAATTATTGGTAAATTTCATTGTAAATTGCAATATTGCTAACCCTATAGCGCAGCTCATGTACCTACTCTCCTAACGAGTGTTTGATTATTGTTTTTTGCCGTTTTTGAAAATAGTGTTTCTGCTCTTTGTATTACTACATATGTATCTTAATATGTGTACAAGTTGTTTTTATACTTACTTATGTGTATCGCGTATGTTGATGGTATCATTCAAGACACAGATTGCATAACATAACATTATGTGTTTCTACTGACATAAATATTATCTGCTAATAATACACTATGAAGGTTGTCTGTTGTTTGTGCTGTGCTAACTGTAATATCCTGTACAACAAAACTTTAGTCGTACAGTGCTCGATGTTGATTTAAACTCAGCGGTTTTGATATTCAATTAAAATATTGTAGAAAATGCTGAAAATAAGCTAATTGCAGGTTTAAAGCATGACGAACCAACCATACAAGAAAAATTGAAATTCAGTTCCAATACTGACGTTTTATACATATGTAGCAAAAAATGTTGGCGGCGAGAAAGCCTTTAATATATATATAACAAAAAAGTAACCGGTACGAAATTAATATATAACGGAGCCGCATAATTTGATATCCGGCTATAGTGCATTCAAATCTAATCTAGATTGCATTCAAATATCAGAACGTGGCTAACAATTTTTCCTTCC
Source organism: Enoplolaimus lenunculus (assembly GCA_030248215.1). Lineage (NCBI taxonomy): Eukaryota > Metazoa > Nematoda > Enoplea > Enoplida > Thoracostomopsidae > Enoplolaimus > Enoplolaimus lenunculus. The sequence goes on along the minus strand of JASANG010000036.1, from coordinate 128,778 downwards.
GTGGCTGAAAGTGTCGAAAAGTGTTTAGGTAAGAAAGCTTAACACCTCACACACACCGATGCATTTTTAACATAGCAACGAGCCTACTCCTTTGTTCTGTTTTTGTAGCATTGCGTTCAGTTGCAATATTACCACTTTTTACTGGCCGGCCGGCCGGCGGCCAACTAAGTCTTTGACCGGCCGGTCGACGGCCAACTAATTGTCTGACTGGCCGTCCGGTCATTGGCAGCCGGCCAAGAATATGCAAATCTTAAAAAGTTAAGCATTTTTATGGTATACATATCGTTATTCTACAAGCTATACCAATCATTTTTTGCTCAGTAATTTTTATTAATATACGATAACCAAGGACGTAGCCATGGGGGCTTCAGGTGTCAACTCGACCGGATTGGGCTTAGAGATTTAGTTGAATACAAGGTGTCCGGCTTATCTGCACCTAAAAATTTTGGCTGTGGCTTAGGCGTAGATTTTTTCGATTATACGTTATCAGGATGGCACCGAATCCTACATGTTGCAATTATCAGATATATCTAAAATTTGTTTTAGAATATAAGCGCGATTATTGCCGCATAACTGTTAAACGTTAACACGTATATTTTATGAGCGACCTCAGTTCTGGGATTTGTGACTTGAAACAAAAAACATTGATTTAACAAGTTATTTAAAATTTTTATTGTTTAGAAATGAAAAACATATTGCCGAGCATTGTTGGATTCAGCTTTTTCACAACCGAATCCGAACTGCTAATTTTTGCCGAATCCGTATCCGAACCTTTGTTGCCATCCTGCACGTTATATGTTTCTGACATTTCGCGGCAATGACTCCTTCTTCATTCTGAAACTGGGCACAACTCGTAGCTATCGCAAACAAACAAAACTTAAACCTAAACTAACTTCACTTATTTGGACATATAAAATTTTTACTTTTGAAAACCCTGGTTTACCGGTGAGAAAATCTGAGATGACTTAATCCGATTACATTATTCTTTTTGTGATGGTCAAAAGCGCCCGGCAAGTTAACCGTAGCCGGATGTCGATTTTTTTGCCGGAGCCGGATACCGGTCGCACACTGATATATGTCAGGGTAGCAACATTGGTCCGGATTCGGCAGAAAATTTGTGATTCAGATTCGGTTGTGACAGCTGAAACCAAGAATAATGTTCGGCAATATGTTTTTTCAATTTTAGACAATAAAAATTGTACATAACTTGTTATATTAATAAAAAAAATTTGTGCCTTCAGGTCCCAAATGTCAAAAATGACATCGGGCACGAAATATATTAACGTTTAAAAGTTATGCGTGATATTCTGAAATAAATTAACATACGCATATATATATATATATATATATATATATATATATATATATATATCTGAAATTTGCAACATGCTAGATTCGGATTCGGCAAATTAGCAATGGATTTAACTGTTAACAATTATTGAAACCGTGTAGACTTGATATTAATATATAGGTTCGCCTGTACGCCTATTGTACATACGTAGTTTGGTCTCATATACGTTTGTGGTATATGTGTTCATATACATGAGTTATGCATGCCGCAATGACCTCTCGTTTGCATTTTGTAGCCGTACTGTATTTGCTGCGGGTAGATTATCATCTGGCTGTAGCAGCTTCTATACGCTTACTTGAGTCACTGTTACAAAACAAGCAAGACAAATACCGAGACAGGTGGTTTGTAGTGTTGTGATGATTCAATTTAAGGTACATATTTTCTATCGTCAGCGACAAAACAATATTAGAAATGGATTAAATGAACAGTATTTATTTGAAAATTACTTGTGGTGTCCATTTTTATTAGGAAGCAAAATATAAATTCTCGAAGCTTAAACGTGAATCAATGATCGGATATGTGACACTCGTTGCGCTAATCAACTGAATGTCCATTGGAAGACTGTATGGTTGCATTTTAGTGTAACACAAGTAAGTATACGTATAGTTATGTAAATGCCAGGTATATTATTATAATCTAAAGGTGCGTCATACGTTTTGCTATGAATTACTTTATTTTGCCGACCAATTATTGTTGAATCGTGTTAATTATTGCACTACTGATAAAGCGCAGAAATGTACAGTTAAAGATTTCAAATTTTGTGGTCACGAAACGTGGATGTACGTAACAAAAGCGAAACTAATACTCTCAATATTTTCGCCGTTCTGCATAAGTGGTTTATTACTATGGGGGGGTCTTGGTTAGTAGATGTTTCAACGTAGTTTAAATATTTTTGTGATTATTTTGAGTAATCTTCATAATATCAGGTGGTGGAGAAGGTTTTGATGTCAGTAAAAAAAATTTCGCAAATCATAGGCGAAAAACGTACTAAAATTTGAACGGCTGCATTTACTGGTTCGTACGTGTTGATATAATTAATCATCTCAGGTTCTGTTGAAATTTTGTATCAGTTTACGTACTGTAAGAGATTTTGTATCAGTTTACGTACTGTAAATGGTTGTGTTTTCTAATTTACAAATAGACAAATCAGACATTTTATAAATTACAAGCTCATAGTTCAAGCCTTAGTGGACTTCGAGAGTACAGAAGTATCGATTATTTTAGCACCTTGTGTTCCTTGTAAAATTATGTTATACTGTGTGTGTTTATTAACATAATATTGTATGTAGCAGTTCGATTTTACTTTGGTTTTTATTTTGATGGCGTTGTTTAATGAACAAACATGTAATGCTAACGTCGTTGTCATCAAATACAAATGCGCCAAGGTTCCACTGAAATTCCTGTTCCTGTCGAAATCCCTGCAAAAATTCAATTCGCACAGTATATTTTGTTTTCAGTTATTGTGAATTTAGTAAAGTGGTCCAATATTTTAGAAATTGCTGCTGATCCTGTGCACTGTAAATTTCAGTGAGTTGATTTTAACTCAGAATGAATTGAATCAATCAATCTGAGTTAGGACTTTCAGAACTCAGAATTTGGAGTTGATTCGATTCTTTCTGAATTAATTAATCAACTCACCCAGAGTCTAGTGAACGCAGAGTAAGAATGAACTCATCACGGAGTGAGTTAATGTTTACCGATATTCGTTCGAAAATAACTAAATCGCTAGCTGAATTGATTAATCAACTCAATGGAATTTAGAGTGCGAAAACGACGGTTCCTGTTCGTTTTTCTAGTGAAATGTAGTTCCTGTTGGAACCATAAGCGCATAATAGCACGCGCATAGAACGTGCTTCGAACATGTAAGCCACACACTGCCTTGCGAGATTACCATTCAGTTGAATAATAAAATTTGTAAAATCATGTAAGCGCATTGTTCCGAATTGGCGAATCTGCAAACCCATTAGCAGGAATGCTTCACATCCGATATAACTTTTTTGGAACCAGTGTTGCGTATTCTTGCTGTGTAGTTAAATTAAACGTTGAAAACCTGGTATTTGTGAATAGAGCTGCCACGAGACCCATTGATAAACGTAACCGGTTAAGAAAATTTTGTCGCGGGTATACCGGTCGGTAGGGTGCAACTGTAATTATAAAATACCGGAGCCGAAAAGTTGGAAAATACTAGAACCGGAAGCGGAACAGAAAACAAATTAATTGTTACCGAAAAATTAATTTTTAACGCTATTTTATCGCTTTTAATGGCGTAACGCAGAGTGCAACCGGAGGTGAAGCCGGAAGTAAAGTGAAATTAGGTAGTTAAAATGATATTTGTTAATTTTAGCAAATGTCTGAAATGTGTTGCTGAATCGTTTGACTTCTCACGGTTATTTTTTTACAAAATATAGACAATTTTTTCATCACGATTTTCTCCATGTATAATGCCAAAATCTTGAAACAAATGCAGTTGGTGGAAGCGTATGATAAATTATGGGGCATGGTTCAAATCGAGAATTTTGACAATACATACCTACTAAATTTTATACATACCTGCTCAATTTTAGAAACCGACTAATTCGACATCGATTTTTATCGCAAACGGGTATGTTGCTACACTCTGGGCTGCGCTATCCCAGTTACTAATTTTACTGCGACGTACGCCAAGGTCAAGCGAAGATGTATTGTTAATACCAACTGATAGGTTGAATAGACGTGAGCATACTCGGGTGAACAATAAAATTACTGGAATGAATTGTAGCCTACCTGGAGCTCAGCAAAAATTATTTCAAACACTCGATTTGAAGAGCTGAGCTGAATGGTATCAATATTTCCATCAGCAACTTGCTCGTTTACCTTTCAAGTAAGTCTAGCCCATCTAATAGTACTCGGTGGAGTTTCGCTTAGAAACTCAAATTTACAAAAATTTATATACAAAATTCGGCCATTCTCTGCGCTTACTTACGTTGCATAGAAATTTTTTATACTGGAACAATGTATATTTTCGCACGTGAATTTTTCAAACCTCGTCTTAAATCATGGCTACGAGCGTTCTCTCACCCTATTTTAAATCTACTAACATCCTTATGTTGAACCTACCTATAAAATTTTTACATTTGAAAGCCCTCATTGACCGGTGAGGAATAAGATAGGTAACACTGCATTATCGCTCAAGCTTGTGATGCAAGGCAAAAAAAGTTTAATTCAACGGATAGTTGCAATACCGGATATAATATATCAGTAACGAAAGGTGGCGGACGGCGGGTTGAAAATAAATAACAGTCTGAAATCGAATAACAAGGGGGTACCCTCTACAAAGGCCAAATAAATATAAGCCACCCTCTTATTCGGGTCACTGCAGTACTTGAGCCTAAGCGTGAGAAACAAAAGCCTTAGTAATAGTCTTTCAGGTTCCCACAGGGCAGGCCTCGATAAGTATTAATCATCGGCCGCCGAAATTGTAAATTAAACGACAGTAGACATCAGTATTAAACAAGAAACATTAATTTTTGTGAGAGCCATCGGTCCATGTTACTTTCAGGGGCGTCCCGTTTTGCCACGGGACAGCAATAGTACCGGAGAGCAGTATCTGCTACTACTATTTGTATGGGACTACACAAACTGAGCCCAATTCGACTCCGCCAGAATCAAATTTGAGTCACACAGTCGCATGTTTGACTCTGGCAGGGTCGAAGATTACAAGCTTTGTTTTTATTTTTTCGATTCATTACGCATTGCATCGTTCAGAAATTTTCAAATACACTCGTCTTTTGAACGAAAAAAAGTCGAATAGTTCTATTTAGATATCAGCATCAACAAACACTCCCGAAAGATTGCGTTGATGCGCTTAAATACCTGCTGGGGTGGCTGCCAAGACAGGTGGGCGCAACCTAACTAAATTTTGTAGCTGTGGTGTTTTCTTGTTTCCTGGTTTTCCTTTGAAAATTTGCAGCTATGCCGTTTTACCAGCGAAAATTTACAGCTGTCGAATTTTCGAATTTGTCCCATACAAGTCTGTCCTATTTTCCCGTTTTAATAGTGAAAATTTATATTGATGTCCCTTTGCCAGAAACAAGCGTGTCCCGTTTTCCAGTTTTCCGCTTGCACTCTTGCGTATTGCTGTCCCGCGGAAAACAAGACGTCCCTAAGTAACATGGCCGTGGCCAGGGTGCAACCGGAATTACAATCTACCGGAACCGGAATTTGAAAAAATTACCGGAAATGGAACCGGAAAATGAAAAATACATACCACCAAAAATTCATTTTAATTTTCTTTTTTTAATATTATTGGTGAAACAACTCTTAGTAGGAGATAGGTATTCCCTTTATCTGCTGCTATTTGCCCTGCTGTATCTACCTTCGACGGTTTATTTTCGGCGTTTTTCAAGGTTTATATACTATACGAATGAAGTCAACTTAACTTTTATCGTCATTTTTATTAAAATATCTTAATTTCCACCGACCAAAATTTAATACCGGAATTTTTAATTCCGGTAAAAATTTATCGGAACCAGAAGGTCAAAACTTGCCGCAACCGGAATTCCGGTTGTACCGTGGCCATGGCATTTGAACCGAGTAAATACACCTACATTTGAGATCAGAATATTTACCATTTTTACATTGAATCAGTACCGCTACTTTTTCGCCTTGACCCAGTCTCACAAGTCTTCTCGTCCATCGCCTGTCTGTGTGGTAACTGTGTTAAATCTGTTCCAGCCACCCCAGTCCAATATTTTTGTCGTTCAAAATGCGCCAGTTGATCTTGTACTTCAGACATCGTTTCAACACACGATTCAATTGTATTCGCTTGCACCATTAACCGTCCACAAATGTTCGCCAAACGATTTAAATTAGACTCAGTATTGTCGAGTGCGGCAGACGCGTTCAAAGCGTAATTTTTTGACGCAGAAGCAAGTGTTTCGGGTGATTTTGAACCTTTTAAAATTTGTCGAGTCAAACCAACTGCATCCGACAGTGTATCGTTGATTTTGACTGGTAGTCGAGCTTTGCTTTCGAGCGCTATTCGGCTTTGTGGCGGTTGTACCAGCGGTGTTGGCCTACTAGCCATATGCGAAGAGGATTGATTGCTAGTTGTCGGTTGTTGCTTTGGAGGCGGTGATAACATTTCACTGACAGTCAGAAGAATTAACATTGATTGGCTCCATGGGTTTAAAAATTAAAGATTTCCAGCTCCTAACTCAAGTGACTTCATTCTATAAATAACGTTCAGAAAGCCAAACTGTTTCGTTAATTGCAAACGTAACAGAATAAAAATAAATCTTCGCTTATTATAATCATAAGAACATTAGTCTAAAACTTAATCTATCTAAACATGACTTTTGAAAATAGTATGTGAACTCGAAATATCATTTTAAGTTAATTCTGATAATTATTTCGGATTATTTCAAAGATTAATTTTACTTTTAATTAGTATATCGTAGAGAAAATAACTTGTTCACCGAAAATTAAAACAATATTTTGTTGCTGAACAATTTTTATTGACCTGAATCGATGTAGCAGAATAAATAAACACCGTGAATAGTCTACTAAAAGGATGATTGAATAGTATCAAAAATGATTTGAGATCGAAACGTACTGTTGTAAAATCCGAACAAGAGAGGGGAGACTGATATTTACTTGGCGTCTCCAGAGGGTACCCACTGTTATTTGGTTACGGACTGTTATTTATTTTGAACCCGCCCCCCAGTTTCGCAAAGCGTTTAATATTTTGTGCTCGGGGGTCGAAATGTGTGGATGTCCGTCTGTCCCAAAAAAAATCTCAGGAACAAATGAACCGATTTTGAAAAATTTTGTTTGAAAGCCATTCATCCTGGATGTTACCTCCCATTAGTGTTTTAAAAAATTAAGCCGTTTATTAGCTGCAGGCAGGGTGCAACCGGAATAATAAAATCCCGGAAACGGAAAGTTAAAAAAATACCGGATCCCGAAAACAAAAATTCTTATTACCGAAAAATTCATTTTAACGCTATTTTATCGCTTTTAACGGTGCAAACACACCATTTAGGATGTCAAAATCCTGGAACAAATGCACATGCTGGAAACGTGTGGCCAATTATAAAGTATGACACAAATTGAAAACTAATACACACTCAGACAATTTTAGAAAATAAGTTATTCGGGCCACTGCAGTAAACTCCGTCATCATTTTAAATTGCACCATTGCACAAGTTGAGAATCATCCCCATTTTCGGTTCCGGTAAACTTTTCGCTTGTGTTCCAACAATTTAATATTTAGAAAGAAATTTTCGTCAACGCATTTATGGTTTTGCTTAACCTTCGGTTCCGACAAATTTTTTATCGAGCTCCGGCGGCGATTCCAGTTCTTTCAACTCCGCTTTACGCATATACGTACCAGGCTGTAAACGGATAAGTAGTAAAAATACCGCAAACAGATAGCGATTGAAATAATGGAAACGGATACTGAACTTAAGGGAATTCTCCGTATTGAAGTATAGAGATCGAAAGTTTTCACTCAAAATAGCGTACCCTGCACTCTCTTACTCGGGTCACTACAGTACACTGAGCATCAATTTACACACTGTGCTGTTTCAGTTTTACTGCCCTACACAATTGACAAAATTTACCGCTCATAAATCCAAAAACACATTTCAAATACAATTTATTAAATATTAATCAACAAAAATACATTATTTGCAGCATCATACGCCATAGCGTACACGCTGCTATGATAGACAATATTGTATCCAACACTGATCCTATCCTTAATGTCTTCTTTGTAATCTAGCAGATCCAACACGTAACCGCAGAATACGCCATGAACATTCAAAGCATTTTAAATATAAAACAGCAGTCAGTAATACAAAATAAGCTTACGTACGTATAACAACAATGGCAGCAAAATGCGTAGATAGACAAGCACGGAAATACCAATAAAAACTAAATTTTACAATGCTATCATTCATAAACTAAAATCGAATTGTAAGGTTGTTACTAGTTGAAATATAACAATTAGTACCTACTCCTATGAACAAATCTAAAACTATTTGTTTATGGAAATGCGTAAAATCATAATCACAAACAGATCTCTGATAAGCATGCCAGTGTTCGTGCTTATATATCCGGCTAGAATAGCCGGATATGAAAAATATCCAATGTCCATCAACTCTTACAGTTCTCAATATTGCGTTAATTCGTTGTCCTAAGAATGCTTTTACCGGCGATTCACCTTGTACTCGGCACCCGGTTTTGAACTACCTTTTACTAAGTGAACATTTTCTACTTCGTCTTTAATCAAACCATTACCACTCAGCTACAATGGAGCTTGACGCTTGCGAGCCCAAAGAAGCTCTGACGTTTTGTGGAGATTTTGTATTGCACATACATATATGCATGTATAATAATTGTAAAACACAGTGCACAGTATATGTATTGTAGGTGTATAGTTGCCATTAGTTTCTTATAGCATACGATAACCGGGAACGGGTCCAATTATACACATAAGCCTATATCTAAATGTAAGTCTAAACATAAGCCTAAGTCACCGAGTATCTAAGTCTCCTGTATCTCTGTCTCTCAACGGCTAGGCTCTATAACTGAAATGCTCACAGGAAACTAGGATAACTCATTTGTCCTCTGTGTAAACTTGTTGATATACAGTACGAAGGAATTTCTACCCCCTACCAAGTTTACATTGTTTAATTTAAGCAAACAGCCTAACGCCAACCTTAAGCGGTAAATAAATAAGATAAAATAATAACCATTGACTGAGTTTCTGAAATCCTACTTAAGTTAAGTAATACTTAAGTCGCGGATTATATTTGACATATTACAGATTAACCGTTCAGGCACGCAAACCTTGGTCTAACTGAAATTGTAGACTCATTGTGTCTCTTTAATATGAATTAAGACTATTACTCCCTCGTTACGCCAATGGCTCACATTTGGCATTTATTTGATTTTGGTCGAAAATTTAAGTATTCACTTATATAGGCGACTTAAGCAAATACTGAAGTAGAATTTAAGTAAATACGTAACTAAGTATAAGTAAGATTTTACAAACCCAGCCACTATTATGTACTATATCAAGTATTTCTATAGTTAAAGCTGAAATGTACACAAAAAACACAACAATACCAATAAAACTATTTTGTCTATATTCATTTAAAAACGAACGCAATCACTACTGAAGCAGTACGATTTTAAACATCATTAATGTCTCGGTCTGCAATATTGAAAAATTCAAATTCAACGTCTCAGACGCTTACCGATTTCGGTATAATCGCCGTGCGGTGCCGCAAGCCGCCGCGCGTCCATGCTAAAATCCACTTTTTTAGCAACGTACAACGGTTTGCGGCACACAAATTTACAATGTACGGTTCTGGTGAACTTACATTTTTAAGTTAAATTTGCAAACAAAGACAGCAAATCCATTAATACACGCAAAAAGTCGTAAGCTTTCTTATGCGCATAAAGCATGGAATAACCCAATAGTTATCTGGTTGGTTACGCTCTGGCTCAAAATATACAGTTCGGTTAACATTCACATAATGACTAACATGAACAATAATTTAAAAATAAACTAAACACAATGCGTTCAACATGGAGATAGCGCGGTGCCGCAAAGCAAATTCATGGTATCTCAACAAAATTGCATTGTAATAAATAAAAATAAGCGATCAACAATAATATAAACAGTTTTTTGCGTTTCACTAGTGGGTGGTGGGCACTAGCGGATCTATAGGGGGCGGAGATGAGTACGCTTCCTGCATCAAAAATTTTTGTGATTAACCTTACAATTACTGCGTTTCACAACATTTGCAAGCCCGCCGCCTGTCACAAATTTTTATTTTCCACCACTCGTCAAATCCAACCGAGTTCAACACAGAGCATTTAAAAAACTCTTTCCGATCGAGATTCGGCAATCTAAACGCCAGCAAACTAAGCTTGTTTTGGAATACGCTAACACAAAGCACACACACAGCCATTCGATTAAGTTTAACCGGAACTATGGATTACAGAAAAAATAAGGTGTCATTGCTATATTTTAATTTAAGCACCTTTTTAGAACACAAAGCTGCCTCAAAACATTTCACAGGAATATCATTAATCAAAAACAAGTACGCAATAATTATCATCATCCAGAACAAAATAATCTACGATATTCACCCTGAAGACCGTGCCGACTCCGCAGTAACAAAAAACACCCACTACTAACTCTGTTTCATTCTTCGCCTCGTTTCTTGCGTTTCAAAAATGTCGGCGTTTTAAATTTCATTTTTTTGTCTTTTTTCTTCGGCGAACCTTCCTGAAAAATAAGATCACTTCATATTTTACTGTGCTGATTTAAATTTTAAGTTTACGCACACCTTTTATTTCAGTGAAACTCTTGTTAATTTGACGTATAGCAAAACCAAAATTATTTAGCAAATTTCATGGCAAAACCAAATATTTTTACCAATTTTCATAGCGAAAGCAAAACTTTTTAGCAATTTTGATAGCGAAACTAAAACTTTTTAGCAATTTTTATAGCGAAACCAATATTTTTTAGCAATTTTCATAGCGAAACCAAAATTTTTTAGCAATTTTCATAGCGAAACCATATTTTTTAGCAATTTTCATAGCGAAGCCAAATTTTTTTAGCAATTTTTATAGCGAAACCAAATATTTTTAGCAATTTCCATAGCGAAACCAAATTTTTTAGCAATTTTTATTGCGAAACCAAATTTTTTTAGCAATTTTCATAGCGAAACCAAATTTTTTTAACAATTTTTATAGCCAAATCAAATTAAATTGTTTTAGCAATTTTCATAGCGCAACCAAAATTTTTTAGGAGTATTCATAGCGAAGCCAAAACTTTTTTAGCCATTTTCATACCGAAACCAAAATTTTTTAGCAATTTTCATAGAAAATCAACGTTTTTTATCAATTTTCATAGCAAAATCAAAGCGTTTTAGCAATTTTCAATGCTGTAGAACACTCACGAGCAAGCATTGTGGTTCACTAACTTTATGTCGTTAAATAATTAAAGAATTAACTTACATTTGATCCAGCATCATTTTCTTCACCTTCACCACCGGCATCGCCATTCTCTGAAACAAAGAAATTCGAGAACTTAGAATATTGCTAACTTTTGGTTAACAAGGTAATTGCCTGAAAGGCAAATATAGCGTCACAACGAAAACTTTAGGCTTTTCGTGAAACAGCAAATCCAAAATGATTTGTCAATACACAGGCAGAAGTGAAACATTTAGTATTTTCCGTATCTTCTCGGATGGCGTTTACCCAAAATTGATCGGATTTCAACAGTTGTTGCATGCATATTTAGGCTTCTCGTGAGCCCCTTTAATCATTCCGTGCGCAAATTTAATTTTTTGAAACATTGAATTGCTCAGATCCTAAGGTCTCCATTTGGGACCGAATAAAATTTTGAATTTTCACATCGTTCGAAAATCCTTTAATAGTTGATAGTCATAAATTGTTTTGTGTAAATGATATATCAGCCTTCAAGTAAAAGTAAAAATCAATATAACACTACGTGAGTAATTGACGCCGTACGAGTTACGGACGAAATTGAAGTAGTAATTAAAAAGTATAGCGCAACCATTAATCTCAACATGCAAATGTGAGTTACGTTAGTACACATACCAATACTAGGGTGCAAAGCGGAACTGGATTATACCAAAATCGGAACCGGAATCGGAACAGAAAATTTATATCGGAATCGAAACTAGAAAGTTTGTGACTATACGGATAATTTGTATTAAGTATATTGATTTAGGATGTGTTTTGGCTGGCGACAATTATCAAAAAACGTCGCATGAACAAATTGGCAAGCATTTTTGTAGGTTGTGTAAATGTAAACTACAATCAATTATCGATAAATTAACTGGTCGAAAACAATTTAATAGATAAATGATACAGAATTTTTATGCAACATATCACTACAAGTAGGCCTAAAATTAAAACGTCAAAATTTCGATTCCAATTGATTGTATAATCGGAATCGAAATTCTAATCGGAATAGAAATTCTAAAATCGGAATTGAAATTCCGGCTGCACCCTGACCAGAACCCATATGCAGAAACAAAACTTCGTCCGATTGTGTCCAAAACGAAAATTCAAACCAAAAAATTACAAACCAACACGTACAGTTCCCTGTTAAGCCATCTGAAATAACGCAACTTAATGATAACCTCAAACTAAAACATTATCTTTAAGCAAAAATCTGTCACGTTTTTCAACTGCAAACTGCCAAATGCTTCACATCCAAAATTTTGCTTTGCATTATTTATAGAGGCGACAGACGGTGCCTTTGGCATTAGCAGGTTCATCACTACTGGTAGACTGACCCTCGTCCGGTTTAGTGCCATCTACAACGTTTGAAGTCGCCGCCATTTGCATTAGAGAACACGATTCTGACACTAAAATGACACCAGCGCGTAATAATACAGCCGCAGATATTAGTTTCTTTATCGAACAATAAAATCAAATCTGGCAGATATCATTGCAACAACGTCACACTCAGAAGTAACGTACAAAGTGCAACATATATTCTTGAAAAAATATTCATGCGACAACAGAGTTCGCCACACACGGGTCATACCTTTTTCCACGTGTTTGGGTAATTTTTTAAAATATAATTTTAAAATTGACAAAATATCCCAGCAAAATTATTGTTTTCAATTTCAAAATCCATCAAGAACACTAACTTGTGAACGGCAACAAAGTGACTACTCAGTAACAAAAATTGCAAGTATTACGCAAAACAAAAAAACGAATGTTTGTAACAATGTTAACACAAACAAATCAAAGCACTCCGCAAATTAGTAGACTCATTAGATACAGCAAAAAACAGTTAAAATGTAATATATTAAGTTAGTTAGTGTTAGCATAAAATAAAAAGGAAAAACGCTGTCATTTTCCATTGAACAAAACGCAAAATAGCTTTAAAATTAAAAAAACATTGCAAACTCCGTGCGCAATCAATTCAGATCTATAGCGATTAGTATGTGCTTGCAATTGCGACCACTATATAATTATAAAGCCATAAAGGTGAGCCTTTGTAAAACATACCTGGGGATTGATGCACTCCGTCAGCCACTTCACTTTCATGAACACCTAAAATATTACACAATATATTCTATAATATACGTAGATGAGACATGACGGCTTTGACCCACCCTCTCGAAGGGTGCTGGACGACGTCATCAAATGACGTCATGTCAGTGTAATTTCGGGGAGTAATGGTTAAGCACGTCTGAATCCGGCCAGGTTTGCTAACCAAAAGAATTTTAAATTTTTTGCCATTTTGTTTCAACACAATATGTAATGTTTTAGTACCCCTCTGCTTTTATTCAGGCTTAGGATCGGTAAGATATCGGTAGATATCCAGCAGGGGGGTGTGGTCTAGGTCAAAAAGCGAAACCCGAGACAGAGACCGAGACTGTTTGGTCTCGGTCTCGGTCAATTTTTGACCGTTACCGAGCATAAAATAAAATTTTTTCTAACAAAAGTTTTGATTGTTTTTCGAACTTCTGTGTCATTCTGGTATAAAAAATGTTGAATATGTTCAGGATTTATAATATTAAACACAAAAATTACAGCTATATTCTACTTTCAGTGTCAAAGCTACGCTTTCAGCTTTTTTTGCAACGAATATGAATCGTCAATCGCCAATATATTAAAGCTCTATTAATACTAAACGCTTCTTTAGCGTTTAGCAAAATGATATTTTAGCGTTAATTGGAACTTTTAACTTTTTGGCACGATTCGTTAAAGGTTTCAAAACTGAAAAAACGTCTATAAATACAACACTGTTTTTTGACACACACTAAATATAACAATATTACTAAAAACGGCAAAAAATTTATAGTTAAAAACGACAAAATTCAACAAATACACCTGACGTTCGTTTATTGTGACCGTTGAGCAGAATTGTTTCTACAAGAAGCTCTATTTCTAATACACCGAATGCTGAAATGAAAGTGTTACTAGGGTCACTACTAACTTGTTCGCCACAAAGCATTGCTTCAATTATTTATATCGTTTACAAAACAACCTAAACTTATATCATACCAAATCCAATCAAACCCTAGCCTACCAAAACCGAGCCCAAAAAAACCACAAAGCGAACCTTCTCTAGCATCATTTCCATTCGCTTGCATCTCTCGTGGCACGGCATAGTTCGCTGTGCTGCCATCCGCATGTTGCTGTCCCTGATGCTCTTCTGTGAGTCCGGATTTCGCGTCGACTTCTCGCCGATACGCCGCAATCTGTTCATCAGTTTCACCGGCAAACGGATTTGGTTGATATAACTGGCGGTACATTTGCGCGTTATGTTGATGATCGCGTTGTATTACACCACGCGACGCAGCACCAATAACAATTGCATGTTGGCCAGTGCCAGTTCCAACACCGCCTGATGCGTCCTGAAAAGTTAAAAGATTAATGTTTTCGAATTGCAAAACTACCTACAAAACTTAATGTTCTAAAGGTATCACAATACTTCGAAATATCGGAACCGAACTGTAAATATTACACACGTATTCAAACGCAGCCCATCAACATGTTAAATATATTTCAGGTGTTTCAACCTGATAATTGTTTCATTTCTTTCCTGCCAAAAGAGCGATCGTTATTCGTACAAAACGATTGGTTAAAGCTTTAAAGGCTATCCACGCAAACACATGTCTATCCCTGATACCAAATAAAAACTTAAACGTTCCGAACCAAAACTGGAAATCAATTTTTTCGAGTTCTACATTTACTACTCAACAAACTTGCGCTAAAATGTTTCACCTGTAACTTTGCTGCTTCATCCCACGTTTTATCATCTAAGATATGCGACTGTGGCCCTGACGATACATTTTCGCCACGCCTGGCTGCTTTAATCTGAAACAAAAACATTAAAATTTCAACTTAACACCCTCGCATCGGTTTTTTATGATCTCAAACAGACTAAATGGTATCCAGATCATTTCGCTAAGCAGCCTACGGATTTATTTTAAAGTTCCAATGTCGTAATCCGTGGTGCTAAAACGTACAATAAATCAACTGTATTACCTCTTTCTGTTTTTGTTTGAATTCTTTTGGATTTGCACCGGCAGCAATCGGCGAAAATTGATGGGGAGACTCGATTTTAATCGGATTTGAGCTTGACAGTTTGGCAGCATCTTCCGTCCACTGGAATACACAAAAAAATTGAAAGAGTGTTGCATCATCAATTTAATCTTTTTTTCTTATGCTCGCTGCATACTATAAAACTCAAACACTTAAACTATGCGTAAACCAGGATGGCAATAATGGTTCGGATTTGGCAAAAATCTGTGGTTCGGATTCTGTTATGAAAAAGCCGAATCCAACAATGTTTGGCAACATGTTTTTCAGTTTAATTTAATAGTCAATAACCAGCAATTTATGTTAACACAGCATTGTATTTGGTATTTATATATTAACTCACCCTAGTAATAATCCTGGGTTCGTCGGTTCCTGTTTCTGAGATTTCAACCTTCTGATAGTTGTTTGGCGAGTTAAGCCAACGAACTTTCTCCTGAGCTGCACGTAAAGCTGCAAGACGTTGTGGTGATCTAAAACTATAACATTACGTCTATAACTTGTTTTGTTTCCAACAAAAATCTTCATAGACATTACCGTCTAACTTCAAGGCTATGACTATAATGCCGGTCACTACATAATTGCAAATGACTGTAGATTAAAAATATTAATTATTAACATTGATATTTTTAATAATTGAGCAACTCAAAAAGCAGCTTATAAGATAGGTAATTTCAAAGAAATTATAGCTCAGTTCCTAAAACACACAAATACTATCTCGTTCCGGATCACAGCGACCGACCATACCATAGCTAAAACATCGCTCTCAACCTATCTGACCACCTCATTATATCCCTGTACTTACAATGGCTCCTTGGAATCATCTAAGCACCCGTATGCGGTTGTCGCTGGTGGGACTTCAACATCAGACTGCGGAGGCGCTACACGGCTTTTGAACAACGGCTGGCGATAAAGATGGCCAGTTCGAAAGCCCTAGAAGCAAACACTATCGATTATTTATTGACGGGTACAAAAATAAAAACAGCACACAAAATTAGTTTTAACAATAACACGGAACCTCAACTTTTAGTGAATATTTTTTATGTAGTGTATTCCTTACCATTAACAAGCAGTAACAACGTTAATTATACCTAAACCGGCTAAATTCTAGTCTTATCAACGGTTGTTGGAAACAGGTTTTTCAAACTTTGAACCAGTAACACCGCACTTTACACAAATTCCGTATATATTTTTATCGACACTGTTTTCAGCTAGCCGCGAGGCAACGTAGAAATATACAAAAAATAAAATCGTTCGAGCTTACGTACCGCATTATCAAGCACACGCATCCATGCTTCCCATTCGAGTTCGCCGATCCGCCACTTGATGCCACCGCCTCCTCCTGTGCCAAATGTTGACCCACTACCACTACTGCTCCAACGTGACCGAGCGCTTTCGTACGCGCGTTTTTGAGCTTCTTCAGACGGAATATTTAAATTTTCAATTCCAGCGCGTGCCGCACGTACCTGAAAACAATTTTTTAATGCAATTTGCAATACATTACGATAAGTTAGTTTTCTCAGCATATCGAGACAAAGTATCACACAGTCACCTCTACCACAGTATATTCCTATTATTTCTAACCGAAATTCGTACCCAAAAACGCTACATGGTGCATTTGATTTCCATTATTAGGCTACCACACTGATATTTAAAACCCGATGAGCGGGTGTGTGTGACACTAACCTGAGCTTCACAGGCTTTAATCAAATTCGACGTCAAATAAAACGCTTCTTCAACGCTTTCGCCGCCGACTGCAAAACCATTGTTGGGCAGGAAAAGAACCTGAAAACAAAGTAATATTCCACGTCCCATAAATTGATCTCAATATAATATTACAGCGCCTGCTGCAAGTTGGCAATTGATTTTCGAAAAAGCAATTAGCACCGTCAACCAAAGTACAGTTCAACTATCTACAAATTTCGCGCTCTGTTACACAGACAATCGGCGTTTGTGCCAGCGCTTACTTTATTATTCGGTCCGAAATCGTGAATAAGCTTATCGCGAAGCGAACTGTCCCATGGTTTCGAGGCATCATAATCATGAAACGACACTGGCCCAACGATCATTGCTTCTTGACTAATTGGTAGCAGGCCGCATTTCATGGCTGCAACCTAGAAGAACACAAATTACAATACTGCGCCGTATAACAAATTCACCTCTACCCAAAAGCAGCAACAGGAAGAAGCAATCTATTAAAGGATAAAACTCTTAACAAAATCAATACAGACAAATTGTTGACGGTATACAGGTAGATGTATAGCGAAACCAGAACCACACAACACCGCAAAAACTGGAGTCTTTCTTGCCAAAACAATAATAAGCTTATTTATTTTTTCAACGTTTACTTTGCTACATAAGTAACACCAAATAGGCACAAAGAGACTTACCCCGCCTACAACAGGAATATGCAAATGAATTATGCACCGAATATCAGGCCGTGATTGGTGAATTGTCGAATGCAACATATATTCGGTAGTGTTCAATCCAAGAGGCGCGTGGCTTCCAGGATCATTTACACCACCCTGAAGTCGAAAACAAACGCATTAGGGTTGTGCTACGCTCGCCGCGTGTAATGTAAAAAATAACTGATCGAAAATTTACTTTTATATGTAACGCGCCTTACAGCGCGGCGTGGAACACAACCCTTAGTCATTTGATTCTTACTGCAGACATCCCTCAGCTTAATCATCGTAACTGTTAAAATTTAGCTAATTCAAAACCGCCTAAACGATTGTCAACTACCGAAAATTTTGCAGTCAAAACATGGATATTTCAATGGAATACATTTAACGTTTTTGGGATAATATTTCTGTACTTAAATTAAAAAAATAGCCAAAGATTAAAAGTTTTCGGCAAATTTTAAACTAAACATAACTTATATACCTCAAAATCGACTGTTAACAACGATGACGCAGTGACTTCGTGATACAATAAACCAGTTGGATTTGTCAAAATATGATCAGATTCTTGTGTGATTCGTAGCTAAAAATAAACGAAACAATACTATTTACATAATCAACTTACTCTTAAGACCTGATTAGAGAATATATTTTTCGTTTTTGAAACGGTAATTACCTAGCCAGCACTTCAAAGGTATATATTAGGCTAGATCCTCAAAAGTGCTTCCCAGCAGGGATGTGCGGTCTCGGTCTCAGTAAGTTTCAGAATTTGGCTGGTCTCGGTCTCGGTTACGGTCTTGGTTTTTAGATTCTCGGTAGGTGTCAAACCGAGACCAAAGGAGAAAGACAAGTTCCCGTTTTTCTGCTCAATGTTCACAATAAACGAACGTCAGTATTATTTTGCTTGATTTTTGTCATTTTTGAATATAAATTTTTTGCCGTTTTAGTAATATTGTTATATTTATTTTGCGCCAAAAAACACATAGTTGTATTTATAGATGTATCTTCAGTTTTGAAACCAATTAACGCTAAAATATCATCTTGATAAACGCTAAAGGAACGTTATGCTTATGCATCTACCGCAATACCTTTCAAACACCATCTAACACTTAATTTTCATAAAACCAGTCTGTCACGCAATTGTCACCGAGACATCTTGAGCCTGAATACGTTTAACAAACCGCTACATACTAACCGTTGCATGATTAACAACACCCTGCGGTGTCCACTGAAACAGATCGACAAGGCGGAATAATGATGCTAATTTGTTGCGTAACAGTCGTTCAAGCTTTGAATATTTTGCCGCTTGCGACTCGCTACGAATATCCGCAATGGGAATAACAGCTGACGTCCCGGCTGAAATTCACAAATAACATAAAGATACAGTTTAGATCGAGAAACTGGCCGTTTCTGCGACGACAACCTAAACCAATCCTTTACTCATTGTATGGTTCAATATGAGCTAAACACATGTCACAGCAATATGTAATACGATATCGCCAGAAAGATTCAAACTGCCGGCCTTCCCTATATCGAGTCCCGGTATTTTTCCTATCCGTTTCGAGTTCAGCCATTCGGGCCACGAGTTTTACTGCGGCCGGATCGAGGCCTGGGCCTCGGAGAAAAGGTTTCAATTCGATCAACAGTTGCGGCTGATCAAGCTTGGTCCACAATATGGAGAAACAAAAATATAATACTATTTCCGGGGTGCAATCGGAATTACTATTTACTGGAACTGGAATTTTAAAAAATTACCAGGAACAGGCTTAATTTTTATTTGCATTTCAATCTCAAATTCAGTCTTAATCCACAACGAACTCATGTGCAACCAATAGCTTCATCAAAACACAGAACTAAATACGAACGCCCTCACTTAATATATCACCTTATCGGCCGCCCACCTCTAGTTTTTAGCATTTGTAAACTCCGTGTGCAACCTGTTTAAAACTCACAATATGCACCTTATATGCAATCATACAAATCCGCTCGAACAACAGTGTAAAGCGTGCTAATTATTGAAAACAAAATTCTTACTAATATTGCCCAACGGTGCCGTATTCGCAGCAGCGTGAGATTGCGGCAGTATGAGATCTGATAGTTGTTCCAACGCAATCAAACTATCTGGATTATTGCCTCGTTGCCTGGAACATATACATCAAAATAACAGGGTTCCAACAAGAACTAAATTTTGTCGAAACAGGAACAGGAATTAAAATTCTTTGCAGGAACCGGAATTTGAAATAATTTCGATCATCGAATGACTGTTGGAGTTTTTAGAAACCTGGCCAAAAATGGCTTAAGCGAATTTCCACCTATTTCATCACAAATTATGCCAAACACGCCATAAACAGTTGAATAACAAAACAAAATTGGATTAATTGCAAAACACTCGTTTCGCAATTCGAATTTTTCAAAGACAAAACTTCCAATATTCAAATTGATATAAATAATTTGCCACAAAATCGTAAAAACTCCGGTTCGTGCGAACACGAACAGAAATTGAATTTATGTAGAAATTCTGGATGGAACAGGAATTCCGGTTAAACTCTGCAACATAAATATCGCACAATAGCAAAGCAACCCAAAAATACTGCTAGGTCGTCTGCAGCTGAGAACTATCAAATTATTTAATACTGTCTATCATCACAATATAATATAATATTATATACGTAATACGTAATAACCGCATATAACACAGAATGCAATTCGCACAAGTCACAATATAAACTGAAGTGTTTTAGCTTTTCCGTGTAGTTCACGCACAGTTCACCCAGTGTTAGTCTGTTCCCAGATGTAAAACAACATCGTTAAAGCATACGCAAACCATTAACGCCAGGGATCGACCGGATATCCGGTTCCGGTTTAATATCCGGCAACCTCCGACATCCGTATCTGGTTCCGGTATGCGGCATAATGATTAATGCTACATTCTACTCAAACCACGCCTCTGTCAACTAACTTTTCATCAATAATTAACTGTTCAAGCTCGTTGCGGAACGTTTTTGATTCTAGTATTTGACGAACTCGCTTGCGTCGTTCCATTTCATTCATGTCTTCCTGAAATAATGACGCAAAATAAACCATTTTCCGAGGGGCCGGAACCATGGCCGGTGCCAACCGGGGCCACATTAGAACACATAAAAATATAACTATCAACATGAGCTACGATAATATAAGTAATACGGTGTATGGTGGCTAACAGTGATCAAACCGTCGGAAAATAATAAATACCGTATACGTACAGTAACTTGTTGTGATTTGCATATTTTTGAAACGAGAACGTTTGCGTGATAGGATTGTTACCATGCCAATCAATTAACAATCGTATATAAAAACTGGCTCCGATTACACCCCAGAAAATAACGTGCTGGTCCCGGGCTCGGTACCACGGCCCGGGACAGCCCCGAAGCATCTCTAATATGTATCTCTACGTATTGTTGAATAAATGAGCACATCTTCATTCCGATTGATTGACATGCATACCGGAATAACATTTTGCATAGCCGAACAGTCAGTCATCAAAGTACAACCCAACTAATCAAACTAAAACTTGTACGCCAAAAAAAAAAACTTTCCACTCACCTTAATCACAGCTGGCCGTTGAATATCTTTGATATACTCAGGATCGTCGTAGTCAATATTATCGATGATCGATGACGTACCACTGCGGCCGCCGCCCGCCGGCCGATTCTCGTCGCTATTTCCAGCAGCTGAAGGAGTTGTAGTTGGCATAATCAGGCAAAATGAATGAGTAACAATTAATACTTGACGACTAAATTCTGTCTGGTCCAAACCGTAGCGCTCGCAGCCGTCAAAGACTAGATTTGTATACGACTTTGGTGTTGGTTTACTACAGTTGCACGACTTTACAATTTATGTAACAACACGTAAGCTAATACGGCCAATCTAGGGTAAACGTTTGTCAAATGACTAAAAATTTTGCCCAACAACAAATAATATTTTTTCGAAATTCCTGTTCCAGTCGGAATTGCTGCAAAAATTCATCGAAATTCCGGTTCCTGTTCGTGCATCCAAGGTGCAGGAACCAAAATTTGCACGGTTTTGTGCCGAATTATTACTTCGCCTAATTCAAATCAATATGGCTGCTTGTTTTACTTTCCTTCCAATATAAACCTTTCAGGGTGCAACCGGAATTACAATTTACCGGAACCGGAACCGGAATTTGAAAATTTTACCGGAACCGGAAAATGAAAAATGCATTTCACCAAAAATTTCATTTTAATCTTATTTTTTGCTCTATTATTTGTGAAATAACCTTAGTCGAACATAGGTTTTATTTTATTTGTTGTATTTTAGATTTTCATCATCGACTGAAGTGAAATCCACCATCAATGGCTTATATTCGGAGTACAAGTGGCTTTCAAAAGAGATTCTTAAAAATTAGCAAAGTTAAGAAAACGGCCAAATTATAATACCGGAATTTTTAAATCCGGTAAAAATTTACCGGAACCGGAACCGGAACCGGAAGGTGAAAAAATGCCGGAACCGGAACCGGAATTCCGGTTGCACCCTGAAACCTTTAGCTTGTTGACTTGCTAGGAATATTATATATACCGAAATCAAAACAACAACTTTTGTGACTATACGGATAATTTGTATTAACAAATATAATATTGATTTAGAGTGTCTCTTGGCTGGCTACAATCTTCAAAAACGCCGCATGAACAAATTGGCAATGATGTTTTGGTTCAGTAAGCCTAAACTACAATCAACTACTATTATTTTCAAAATAAAACGGTAGTTTTTTTGTAGCAATCGACAGAATTTTTATGCAACGTATCACAACAAGTAAGATTAAAATTAAAAAACTTTAAAATTGCGATTCCAATTGATTGTCCAATCGGAATTGGAATTGGTTTTAAATCTGAATTCTAATCGGAATCGAAGTTCCGGTTATAATCGTCTCTCAATGTACGTACTAATTTTTATGTTAATATAATTAACGTTAACCCTTTCTCAAATGAATATTTTCTATTTCTCCTGAGACCTAATTTTATGCTAGGATTCGAACTCCAGTGACTGGAGTGGCAGGCGTATACCATCACCACTCGGCTATAGGAGCTTGACGCTCGAGGAGCCCGAGGGGGCTCTCACGTCTTGTGGTGATTTAGTACTATGTAACGGCGCAATATATATTATTTACCGTATATACACTGCGCTGAGTTACCTATAGGCAACTCAATGTGAGAAGGGGTTAAACAAACCATATCGAAAGCACAGCTCACGTTCGACCCAACCTACGTTTTCAATACAAAGCCTAACCGAATGACCCCCATCACACGTACAAAGCACGTATTTGAAATCAAATCAACAATAAAAACAACGGCTAGCCAAGTATATAACCAAGCACCGCTGAAACACTGGCCAGCATAAAATCGACCACAGCGAGCCACTACAAGCTTTATAGCCCCCAAATTTTGCCCCAGACTACGATATTTAATTTCGAATCAGTATGTCCAAGCGACAAGCCACCAAAGAAAAGTCTGGCATAAAGATTCCAGCAGCAACGCCATCAACCTAGCTAAAGCGCCCCACCACACAGCACACCGGGCCAACACTTAAGCCAAAGTACCATCAACAACAACAATAATAGAATGGTTAAATATATATATATATAAATGTATAATATATATAATATATACATATTATGTTTTTTTTTTTTGTTTTTTTTTTTTTTTTGTTTTTTTTTTTTTTTGGTTTGGTTTTTTGTGATGATGTTTATTATGTTGTAGGTTATTTTACATATATATATACATATATATAAATATATATAATTTTGGTGATATGCAAAGTTCCGTTGGTTTTTCCGGTTGCGCCCTGTTATACATATATATATATATAGGTATATAGTGTGTATGTATAAATTTTGGTGAAAACAAAAACCCAAAGCTTGGTCTGCGCGCAGTCTCTTGGTCCAAATCAGAACGACTGGCTACTAAACTTACATAATAAACAATAAACCAGGGTGCAATCGGAATTCCGATTCAAAACGAGTTCCGATTCCGATTGCACAATCAATCGGAATTTCCATGTTTTAATTTCAGGCCTACTTGTTGTGATATGTTGCATAACAATTCTGCATCATGTATCTATTAAATTGTTTTCGATGACTTAACTTATAATTGATTGTAGTTTAGCTTTACAGAGCCAAAAACTGATTGTCAATATATATAGGGTGCAACCGGAATTACAATTTACCGGAACCGGAATTTGAAAATTTTACCGGAACCGGAAAGTGAAAAATGCATTTCACCAAAAATTTCATTTTAATCTTATTTTTTGCTCTATTATTTGTGAAATGACCTTAGTTGAACATAGGTATTTATTTTATTTGTTATATTTTAGATTTTCGTCGTCGATTGAAGTGAAATCCACCATCATTGGCTTATATTCGGAGTACAAGTGGCTTTCAAAAGAGATTTTTAAAACTTAGCAAAGTTAAGAAAACGGCCAAATTATAATACCGGAATTTTTAAATCCGGTAAAAATTTACCGGAACCGGAAGGTGAAAAAATGCCGGAACCGGAACCGGAATTCCGGTTGCACCCTGATATATATATATATATATATATACATATATACATAATATATATATACATATATACATACATATATATATCGTTTTATTAGCACAAACGCCTAACCTTAAACTAAACAGGAAAAACACCTCTAAAAGTATACTCAATTCCGCACCCATTCACATCCCGCCACTTTACATTACAAACCAATCCAAGTGAACACCAGTTCATGAACCAACTCGAACCTAAAAATAAACCAAAAATACAAATCTAAAACGTCCAGTCGCCAGTTTTAGCGAGCTTTACAGTTCCGCTATTTAAAGCTGCTGACACAGTAGAAAACCGTTCTACCATGCACACGGTCACCATGACTAAACGGTGCTAACCAAATCTTACAAAAAAGCCACCACGGACTATAAGCGCATGTGAGACCAACCCGGAAGTTCAAAACAATATACCGCTAACAAACGCGTACGTACATATGATAATCCATTTCATAAGACTACAAAGGTCAACGCCGACGCCGACGACAAAGGGGATCAAGCGTCCACAAACTCTGCTTAATAATAGCTCCAATATCCTTGTTTCCAGCGTTTGAACTGCGGTTCCAAAAAGTTCGAGCTAACACGTTGAACCCGAAATACTTTTATTAACTGTTAAGGTTGCGTTGCGATATACTTGTCAATGCCGCACTGCCATTACACGAATCCAAGCACTAGAGATAAAGGCGGCATGCGGCCAGTATAACGCAACCTTACCTTAACTACTTCCTGGTTCCGTTTAAATATCCAATATATACTCTACCTATATACCAGGGTGCAACCGGAATTCCGATTCCGATTACAATTCCGATTCAAAACGAGTTCCGATTCAAAACGAGTTCCGATTGCACAATCACTCGGAATAGGATTTGTGACTTTTTAATTTCTGGCTTACTTGTTGTGATACGTTGCATTAAAATTCTGCATCACTTATCTTTTCCACAGTTTTCGATTAGTTAACATATTGAGCGAAGCGAAACTCCGAGCGAAACTCCGAGTTTCTCGAAGCGTTTTATGTTTTGTACTTGGGGGTCGAAAGGTGGATGTCCGTCCGTCTGTCTGTCCGACCGAAAAGAATCTCAGGAACGGCTGAACCGATTTTGATAAACTTTTTTGTTTGAAAGCCAATTATCCTAGGGTGTTAACCTCGCATTGGGGTTTTAAAATTTTAAGCCGCTTGTTAGCTACAAGGCTAATTTGCATAATTAATTAAGCCTAAATTAGTACTTTCCACAATATTTCACTAAGTATTACAGTTAGAAGCAATCTAATTTTAGCATTAAAGGGTTTTTGGGTGCGAGGAATCTGCGTAGACTGTTTACAAACCTCCAAAACCGATAATTGACCAGTTAGCTAATAGATAATTTGCATATTAGCATAGTTTATAAGGCTAAATTAGGATTTTTTACAATATTTCACTAATTATTAAGGTTAAAAGCAATATAATTTCTGCACTAAAGAATTTTTAGGTGCGAGGAGTTTGAAAAAATAGTTTACAAACATCCAAAACCGATAATTGAATAGATAGCTAATAGCTAATTTGCATATTAGCTTAATTGACAACACAAAATTAGGACTTTTTAAATTGTTCCAAAAATTATTAGGGTGGCTGAAGAGTTTTTGGGTGCGTGGAATATGAGGAAATTGCTTACAAACCCCCAAAACCGATAAATAGTTAGCTAACAACTAATTTGCATATTGCCTTAATTGCTTACGTGTGTTCGAGCTTCGCTCAATAAATGTAGTCCCACTACGAGTGGTCAATAATTGATTGTAGGTTATCTTTACAGAGCCGAAAAATGATTGCCGCCAATTTGTTCACGGAAACGTGTTTGAAAATTTTTGACAGCCAACACACACTCTAAATCACTATACTTGTAAACACAAATTAACCGTATACTCACAGAATTTGTAGTTCCGATTCCGCTTCCGGTATAAATTTGCTGTTCCGATTCCGATATAATCCAGTTCCGCTTTGCACCCTGACATATACATAACACACACACAAATATATATATATATATATATATATATATATATATATATATATATATATATATATATATATATATATATATATATCGCTAATAAAGTATACAAAAACCTTTAGAACAAAACTAATCGATCCTTCACAACAACTCCACAGCTATTTTCAATTCAGTGCGGCAGCTGCAACTGAATGCTTTTATTTCATATATAAATTACAAAATGACAGATACAGTCGAGCTATTAAACGCCAGAAACACACCAGAGAATGATAGAAATGTCAAAACTTAAACATATGCTTGAATAAACTTATTAACTCTGCACACAACATATATATAAATTGCAAAACACATTGTTTTATACGTAATATGGTTTCTATCCGTGCCCTAGATCTTATCTCGACTACCTGCACAAGCTTGATTAAGAAACGACAAGGCCTGTATTGTTAAATTGTACCACACAAATATCTGTGAATCAGGATGCAACCGGAATTCAATTATCCGTACAGTCACAAAAGTTCTAGTACCGATTCCGATTACAATTTCGGTATAAATTTGCTGTTCCGATTCCGGTAAAATCGTGTTCACTTTACACCCTGCTACGTAGCCTAAGCCAACCTGCTACTTTGTGTAATAGCAGATTTGTCTACGACAAAATACATCAGTACAAGATATATACGTAATATATACCTCCGTCTCTTAAAGAATAACAGACACAGTATTAGAAAATTTGGAGTCATAGAACACATTTGGTGCACACCCAAACGGTACGCAATCGTATCCACCAGTCGCTCTTGGTTTAAATGTTTAAGTCGGCAAGGCAAAATACCAATAAAATCAAAACACTCGCTAAGACTTAGTATTTTGCATCATAAAATCTTCATTTCTAAATTCCTGGCTATCTATATCTCACTTACTAGTGTACGCCCGGATATACTAATTCACCGGATCCGGATAATGAATTTTTTAAAGGAACCGGATATCAACCGGAGGGAGACAGCGTGTAAGTTTGTGTACTTAGCACAATAGTATGTTTGCTGAAATAGAAAACAATTGTGAGTTTCAATTTTTGATTTTACTACAATGTATCCAAACTTGAACTTCTTGACATGCCCAGAAATGCAATCGCAGCAAAATGTTAAAGACGCACAATTTTAAAAAGCAATTTTTAAAATGCGAGACTACCACGGAAAATATCCGGTAGGTTCATACCGGATAGCTGAGCCAGATACGGATACCAGTTTATGTCGGATATTTAACCGGATCCAGATATCCGGTCGCACCCTGAAAAGTCGCTCGCAAAGTAATTACCAACACCATCAACTTGTTAGCATGTGCACTCAGGGTGCGATCGGATATTCGGTTCCGGTTTATTATCCGGCAAAAACTGATATACGTATTCGGTTCCGGTATCCGGTATAAACCTACCGGATACCGGGTATTTACGGTTGCGGCGCGGAATATCATAAAATTGCTTTTTCAAGTAAGCTTCTTTAATAACTGGCTGCTATTATATTTCTGGGCAACTCAAGAAGTTCAAGTTTTGAAACGCTTTAGCTATTTTTAACAGACGTAAGCGAGCGAGAGTTAAACGCATTTTTACCTTAAATAATTTCGGTTTATCAACAGCAATTATGAATTTTATAACAGACGGAAACCTTGAGCACGCCAACAATACAGCGAAAAATAAATTGTTTTAACGTATACAATATCCGGTATCCTGTTCCGGTTAAAAATTCAATATTGGTATCCGGTTCCTGTATCCGGTACGGTAAATAAATATCCGGTCGTACCCTGTGTGTACTACCCTTAGTCAGATGCCAAACATACTTATATAAATATGCATATAATATATGTACATATATATACATATAAAATATATATTCCTGATCTGACACTACTATCCACTAAAACATTAACCAGGCAACCGTGCGCTTAAAATATCAATCAAAACAACGCACCTTACCCTAACCAAACAAACATTTCCGCATCACTCCACAATAAACCGCTAAAATGTGCCCGACAACTCATCAAAAATATCAAAAAAAAAGAAAAGCACAACTGCCTAATGCTTGCTTAAACCAAATATCACAACAGCACCACTACTACCAGGACACTAAACGCACTATGAGACCCCCGAAAGCCCTTCATGCGACCACGCAAAATACATATCTACACAGCTCTGTCTACAGACCATACAAACCACTATAGCCTTACGCTTCAGTTATTGTTGGCTAACATCGACGCCTAAATATACGCCACGCCATTCATCGACAGTAGCCAGGACCCCAACGTCCGGGAGGGCATAACCTTACACAACAAAACTTTTGTCGCCAAAGACCTACAAGATTGTCATAAAATCAAAACGGCTTAATGCTTGTCTCTAC
Organism: Enoplolaimus lenunculus; assembly: GCA_030248215.1. NCBI lineage: Eukaryota > Metazoa > Nematoda > Enoplea > Enoplida > Thoracostomopsidae > Enoplolaimus > Enoplolaimus lenunculus. The sequence continues at coordinate 99,982 of JASANG010000036.1, read as the reverse complement.
ACAATCATTTCAAGACGGAATATATATCCGATTTATCCTTCCGTTGATATGCGCACCCCTGATCCCAACTGCTATCAGCATTTATATCATGTGGACGCTAAACTAGAACACTCTATCATCTACATATACGGGCCAAAACAACCGTGGTTCCGGTAGACCTTTCTTAGACTTGTATAGCTAAAACGCAACCAGCAACCACTGCATTAACTCAGACGATGCTACGAAAAAAAAATAAAGTCAAAGCTTAAGTCAAACAACCTAAGCAAACATATACGTATATACGTGTTTATACAATAGGACATGAACTCTTTTATTCTTAAATCTCACGCAACAACAAATTTGAACGCATGAAAAGTACCAATCTTTGTTTACAAGATAAACTTGCTGTGTATTAAAAATCAAGATAACAATCGCATAAAAATAAAACAATGTTTACTTCATATGCGCAACGTGCGACACATGCGTGTAATGTACTTATAATATAAACCAGGGTGCGATCGGATACCTAGTCGGCTCAGCTAAAATCGACATCTGGCTTCGGTTCCGGGGTCTTGACTTGCCGGATGTTATTGAAAAACTCTAAAAAAACTGAAACCATCATCTATTTACGCCAACTGCCATACAACTGATTCAGTTTAATTTTAAATCGGGATGTGTCGATTAATCGGCATCGGTAATAATGGACACTTGTCATGCATATCGGCAACGGCACTTCAAAAAAATTGACGATTCTTTACCCGATAATACGTACTTTTTGTACATAACCAGTTAGTATTAAATATACTATTTCGGTGACATGCTGCGTTTTTCACTTTCCAGTGTGGCAGACCGAATTCCCCCCCCCCCCGGAAAATTCTGCCGGCTGAACTCCTCGGGCCCCTGTCATGAAATTTAATGGATGCTGTGCTACACAGGCAGCTATTTTCGTATGTTTTGTGATGAGTGTTCGCCCATATCCTTAATTGAGACTGTTTCGGGCCATTTCGACAGTAACTCAACTAATGTTAGTATATATTCATTTCATAAATTGCTGTTTGGCATCCATCACCAAATGAATCTCAACACTGATCCGGCATTTTGGTTAGTTGTAGGTATATAATCGTGGGTGTAGTGGCATATTTCCCTTTGCCAATCGGCAGTTTAGCTGATCGAACCTAAACTTAACTTTACAAAACAACGCGCATGAAACACTCAAAATTCAAACAAATTCCTTAGTTCTTTGTCAAACATCAAATTTTCAGTCCGGTTCACAGTTTTGAATTGTGCAGTGAGTAATTCAGCCCTATGCGTTAAGTCAAAACCGACTGTCAAACCACCGGATACAGGAACAGGAGCTGTACTGACGACTAGATGAAACATATGTAGTCATGAAAAAGACAGCAAATTAATATCCGAGCACGACTTAATAATGGTACCCACAATTTGTACAAAGCACGACCGCTCCACATTCGGGCCTCTTCGGTTATCCCCGTCCCAGCCGGCATTTGGTTAAAAAATGATTGGATTTTGAAATTCTTGCTCGTTTGAAGATCTCACGACCTTTCCTGAATTTTTCAAAAATTATACACCATTCGACACGACACAGGTGTCCGAGCTGAGTTGAATGGCGTCAAATTTTTTACAATCAGACCAGGGTAGCAACTAAGGTTCGGAACCGGCAGAAATTTTTGTGGTTCGGATTCGGATTCGGTTGCGAAAAACCGAATGCAAAAGCCGAATCCAACAATGTTTGGCGATATTATGCTTTTCACTTTTTTCAAACAATAAAAATTTAAATAACTTGTTATATTAACAAAAAAATTTTGTTTGTTTTGTCTTGTCAATTAAGCTAATATGCAAATTAACTATTAGCTAACTGTTCAATTATCGGTTTGGGATGTTTGTAAACAGTTCATTCAAATAATTAGTGAAATATTGTGAAAAGTCCTACGTAATTTAGGCTTACAAACTATGGTAATATGCAAATTATCCATTAGCTAAATGCTCAATTATCAGTTTTGGAGGTTTGTAAATAGTCTACGCAGATTCCTCGCACCCAAAAGCCCTTTAATGCTAAAATTAGATTGCTTCTAACTGTAATAATTACTGAAATATTGTGGAAAGTCCTAGTTTAAGCTTAATTAATTATGCAAATTAGCCTGTAGCTAATAAACGGCCTAAAATTTTAAAACCCCAATGCGAGGTTAACACCCTAGGATAATTGGCTTTCAAAGAAAAAAGTTTATGAAAACCGGTTCAGCCGTTCCTGAGATTCTTTTTGGACGGACGGACGGGCATCCACCTTTCGACCCCCAAGTACAAAACATAAAACGCTTCGCGAAACTCCGAGCTGTGCTCGGAGTTTCGCTTCGCTCAATAACTGAAATTTGCAACATGTAAAATACGGATTCGGATTCCGATTCGATCAAATCGTTAATTTGGTGTCACCCTGAATCAGACGTCTGGCAAACTAGCTATGGTCAAAAAAACTAATTTGTCGCACTTCCAAAGCTGTGGCTCCAACTCAGTTATTTGACCATAACTGGTTAGCCGGACGTCTGATTGTGAAAAATTTGACACCATTTAATTTTGTTCGCACATTTTTCTTACTTTCCAAATTTTTTAACGTATGTTTCCATAGAAGTTAAAAAATTGGCGAATATAAAACAAGACACAGTTGATAACCAGCCTATTTTATTATCCATTATAGTCAAATCTGTGGTTTTGTGCTGCAATGAATTTTCGAATTCGGGTTCTTGTTCCTGTGAAATGTAGTTGCTGTTGGAATCCTGGTGTGTGTATATATAGAGTCATACTTCTGACTAAAAAATGAAATAACCGTTTAGCTTTGGTAAACTTCATATATTACTGCTTAATTCCATTACACATACCATGAACTAGGATCAGTATTTGCACTCGACCTAACATTGCCAACTCTATTTCATAAACTCCTAACCTGCAACAATAAAACAAAACACTTCAATATATACGCATTAGTAAGTACCTTAAACACATACACATATAACATATATACCTACCACCACAATGGTGTTACGATAAACGAACCAATAGCAAATTAGGTTACCACCATTGTGTATGCGAGCCTACTCGGTAGGATAAAACCGACCACGGCCCAGTGATTCCAGCAAATATAATCAACACTGACACAATGTTTAAACTGTTTCAATTTCGTACGGGTTTTAAAACACACACAGTGTTGCATAAAGCACAGAATACGTACACACATGTTAAACACAATGTATATATGCGTGCATATAAGTACGTATGTTATATATTACGTAGTGTGCGTACGCTTTATCTATGGTAAAGTATGAAACTTAAAGTACTCGTTGTTAAAGGCAAGTAATCTTACATACGATGGATACGACATTTAAACTACGAAAACCCGAATCCGGTAAAAAATCCCAAAAATCGCCCAAAACTTCCGGAATGCAACATTTCTTCCTGGAGATTATACTAACTATATATACGTGTAACGAACACACATGCGTACCCATGCTGTTATATGTATGACCCACAAAATAATACCCAATCAACACCAAACGAGTTGTACGTTTCAACAATTATATGTATTATATAAGCATAGTGCTGCGAGAAAAACCCAAATTTCCGACAAAAAATTAAACGTTTATAACTTCGCAGCACAAACTGCCATTAGACTAGATTAGGACGAATTCAGAATCACACAACGCGATAAATTATGCTTTAGTCGATTGACAAATATCAAAAAATCTCGGCGATAAAAAATCTAAATTAGGAACACATCCCACTCACTTGAGGGAAAAGACTGTTTTTGCTGCATTTTTAAGTTTGAGCCGTCTAGCCGCTCTGTAACAGGTATAAACGCAAATATATCAACATAACACAAAATTTCACTTCAGCACCCATAAAATCAGCGGTATGCAACACACAGTAAAAAAATTATATAATTCAATATTATGTTGCTGGCGTTGTGTTCATCGCGGATTAGCAGAAAAAATGACTAATGTGTTATATATTACGTTCTGGAATACTAAGTTTTGTCGTCTGGGGGTAGATAACCGGCTACATCCGGTTATTAACATTTATTCATTCCCATACCTACTTCATACAAGGGCGTTTACATCAAAGAATTATATATAGAGATAGACACTGACTCAATAATTCATGTAATCATGGAGCACAACATTATAGCATAAACCAACTTTTTACTTAGTCTTAGTATAGTCACTTGCGATGCGTTTCAAATTAATCGCGTTACTTTTTGTTTGATTTTTCCGTTTGGTACCGACTCCAACGAAACCGTAAACCGCACATGTCAACTTAAATGTCATGATTTTGAAGAAACACAGCTACTCCAGCATGCCGCAAAACGCCAAGTTAGTTCTCCATCTTCCGTGATTGATACATATAAAAGCAAGTTGTTTACAAATTTGACAGAATTATGATAAATTTCCTAATAGAAATAAATTATTTGGACAACGGAAGTTTGTTTGCCAAACTTTTAGGTGAAATTTGATGTAATACGGAATGTGAGGCAACAGAACAGCGAAATATGTTGTCATAAGTGTTTTGGCTCTATTTATATGCCGACTAATGGACATCGGTATCGGTAATACCGGCACTTTTTGAGAATATCTGCATTGGCACTGGAAAAAAATTGCCGGTTCTTTGCCAATATGGTATTTTTTCACTAATTAGTGAGTTAGAATGTTATAAATATTTCACACGCCCGCGTATATCAGTGCATCTTAAGTGACAAATACGCAACTGCATGCTATTTTCACTCAGGAACCATACTACTGACACAATTATTCCCCTCATCCTGCACCATATATACGCACGTCCAGGTTCCCGAATTCTAACACACACCTTTCAAACGCAGGTGTGGCCAAACTCCTCGCCCACAGCTAAGGTATTATTTAATTCTACCGACCAGTGTTTGTATTGTTAAGGCAAATGTATGCCATGTGCATATATACGTAGTACTAAACAAAATTATAATACCGGCAGCTTGACTAGTAAACCAGAGATTCGTGGTTCGGTTCTTGACGAGGCCATATTTTTCAGAGAAATTACATAGACGCAAGTATATTCGCAGTGTGTACTTCGTGGAAAGGAGTCGTCCCGACCATACGGTTCTGACAATCTGCATTGTTACAAGAGTCAAGGGCGCTGCTACACATTAGACCACTCGACCGATATTATGATTTTCTGAAACAGTATACGTGCACATGCATATGTATGTATGAGTTATATTACACACACTATGCACATCACATGCTACACTATATATACCAACACTCCCCACCTCTTTTAGGCGGCCATCCCGGACCACAAATCCAAACTTTCTCTCTGTATGTAAATAACGGTAAATTGCCGCGCTCTGTGCATGGTATCTCAAGCGATAACGAGGTCACAAAAAAGTATAACAGTAATTCGGTATTGAAAATTACTTAAACTCCAGTTCTTGTTCCGGCAAACAGTTCAATTTTAGTTCCGGTTGTGAAAGTTGAGGTACATATAGTAAACAATTAATAGGTAAGCATAGGTATACGCACTTTTTAGGTATATGACAGGTATGTATGGTGGGCACTATGCTTAGCATCATGTGTTATCAAATGCTGATACTTAATTCTCCCAATGTCACTTTATCAATAGACAAATCATCCATCAACATTTTTGTGCTTGCGGAAGCATGAGTACATTATTTTAAATTTTTTCGTTTTTTGCAGTCGATTCATTTTTTCTGAAAAAACCAACCTTGGAAATATGCATTCTTGCACTTGTTTATTTTCGCCACCCTACCCATGCCTGCTTCTTTGAATACTTCTACACAGACAAAGCGAACTTGCTATAGAAATTCGTAAAATTGAGATTTTCCTATTTCCTTTCAGCAGTTACTTCATGATTGCCCTTCCGAAATGATCCTACGTTGACAAAAGTACAAAAAATTGGCCGCTCGCTTGAGTTTTAAAACATACACGTGATTTTAGAGCACTCAAATACGTACTATAAAACCTTAAGCTTCCTGTTTGAAAGCACAAATTAACCTATGAGCGAAATTATACAAAACGCCCTCTCAAACGATATATTGACTAGCCCCTAGCTATAAAATCAATTGATATTTACGGTATATGTTGCTCTATAACCGAGTATAGGCATACATTTTCGGACCAATGTATAGAACAGGGCTGTTACAGTCGTTTAATCATGCTATTAAGTCTAAACCTAAGCGTAAGTTGAGAGTATTCCTAAGCCTAAGCCTAAGCTGAAGCCAAAATAGTGTAAAGCTTAAAGCGTTTACTATATTGCAGTCCCGTAGAAAAACGTTCCGAAACATGATCTTTAAATGAGCCAGCTTTTGATGTCGTAGGCTTATCAACTGTTTTTTGCAGTGGATGAATCAGTAACAGTGTACTGTAACCCTAGCTGCCATTAAACTCTTAAGCAATGCACAAATCCTAACAACGTTACTCAAAACACTTAGGGTTGCGCTTTACTGTTTGTTAACGTATGGCGCAAACGTACGTATGGTGACGGACGGTGACGGACGGAGCCGGATGTTTAGTATAGTGCAACCCTGACTATCAATTCTGCAGGACGTTGCTGCAGGCGGTTCATTACAGGACGAGCTCTGAAGTAAAATGTAATAGTAGTTTGAATAGTTTGATTGCCAGGAAAACGGGACAGGTGTGTATCGGGCAAATGGGAAAACGGGACAACTGCAAATTTTCGCTGGTAAAACGGGACAGTGGGACAGGCCTGTTTCGGGCTAATGGGAAAACGGGACAGCTGCAATTTTTTGTAGGGAAAACGAGACATGTTTGATTCGGGCTGAGAAAACGGGATAACTACAATTTTTCGCTGGAAAAACTGAACAGGGTTTGTTTCGGGCAAAGGGGAAAACGGGACAGTTGCAAATTTTCGATGGGAAAGCTGGAAAACGGGACAGGTTTGTGTCGGCCAAATGGAAAAAACGGGACAGTTGCAAATTTTCACTGGAAAACGGGACAATGGGACAGGCCTGTTTCGGGAAGATTGGAAAACAGGACAGCTACAATGTTTCGCCGGGAAAACACAAAAACTGGAGAGGTTTGCTTCGGGCGACTGGGAAAACGGGACAGCTGCAAATTTTCGCTGGGAAAACGGGACTATGGGACAGGCCTGTTTTGGGCAATTGGGAAAACAGGGACAGAACAATTTTTCGCTATGAAAACAAGACAGGTTTGTTTCGGCAAATGGAAAATGGGACAGCTGCAAGTGTTCACTGGGAAAACAGGACAGGTTTGTTGTTGCAAATGGGAAAACGGACGTCTGCAAATTATGGGAAAACGGGACATGTTTGTTTCGGGCAAATGGGAAAACGGGACATGTTTGTTTCGGGCAAATGGGAAAACGGGACAGCTGCAGATTTTCGCTGGAAAAACGGGACAATGAGACAAGGCTGTTTCGGCAAATGGGAAAACGGGACAGCTGTAATTTTTAACTGGCAAAACGGGACAGGTTTGTTTCGGGCAAACAGAAAACGGGACAGCTGCAAATTTTCGTTGGGAAAATGGGACAGTGAGACAGGCCTGTTTCGGGCAAATGGGAAAACGGGATAGCTGCAATTTTTTGCCGGAAAAACGGGAAAACGGGACAGGTTTGTTTCAGGCAAATGGAAAAACAAGACACAAAACTTGTTTGATCGGGAAGGGGAACGAAGATTTTCGTAGTTGGGGTTGCACCACCTGTCACTCCCCTCTGTACATAATTCGGCTCTGGCAGCCACAGCTGACTTGCATATCACTCCATTTTACCTTTTACAAAACAGTGCGATTTATTTTTCGTTCAAAACACGGGTAGAACTGAAAAGTTCTGAACGAGGGGATGCGGAATAAATCGAAAAATTAATTTTTAATCACAATATCAGGCCGGAGTCTCTTCGGGAGTGGGGAACCAGCCAAATTTCATGGTAACGCCACCCAATGCACCCGTGTGGACGCCACTGTAACCATATGTTTTCTTTGAGAAACGGGCAAATGGGGTTGCTCTATATTCCCGCAGGAAAATCCGAAAACGAGACAACAATATTTTTTGTTGAGATTGATGTTATCAGGTGGGCTGCCGCCCCCCTGCACCCCCGCATCTGGAAGAACCCTAACCAGAATAAGGGCGGCCGCCACCCAAGCCCCCCGCACTAAGCGATCTTCTAACTAACGCACAAATAAACAGCAAAGTTTAATAATCTTCGTGTATGCACAAACAAAAGTAGCAAATGTTGATCTCCGATACTATTGCTGTCCCGCGGGAAAACGGGACTCCCCTGAAAGTAACATGGGCCATAACCACCGTGATGCTACAGTTGCGGTTTGTTTTAGTTGCGGTTAACAAAAGACTGTATGGTTACGATTGCGGTGACGGATGCACGAATAGGTGCGTTGCACATCGGAGTGCGCTTGTTAATGGGTGCCCATTTACAAACGGAGATGTGTATTGAACTCAAGATATGTGCCTGAAATCTTGCCATCTGCAGAACTAAAATCCATCATGAGACATTTAAAATGGTTTGCGTTATGTGTAAATGCTTCAAAATTGGGCCATGTTATTGAGCGAAGCGAAACTCCGAGCGAAGCTCGGAGTTTCGCGAAGCGTTTTATGTTTTGTACTTGGGGGTCGAAAGGTGGATGTCCGTCTGTCCGACTGTCCGTCCGAAAAGAATCTCAGGAACGGCTGAACCGATTTTGATAAACTTTTTTGTTTGAAAGCCAATTATTCTGGGGTGTTAACCTCGCATTAGGGTTATAAAATTTTAAGCCGTTTATTAGCTACAGGCTAATTTACATAATTAATTAAGCCTAAATTAGGACTTTCCACAATATTTCACTAATTATTACAGTCAGAAGCAATCAATTTTAGCATTAGAAGGTTTTTGGGTGCGAGAAATCTGCGTAGACTGTTTACAAACCTCCAGAACCGATAATTGAGCAGTTACCTTATAGATAATTTGCATATTAGCATAGTTTATAAGCCTAAATTAGGACTTTTTGCAATATTTCACTAATTATTAAGGTTAAAAGCAATATAATTTCAGCACTAAAGGGTTTTTGGTGCGAGGAATTTGAATAAATAGTTTACAAACATCCAAAACCGATAATTGAATAGTTAGCTAATAGCTAATTTGCATATTAGCTTAATTGACAAGAAAAATTAGGACTTTTTAAATTATTTCAATAATTATTAGGGCTTACTGAAGGTTTTTGAGTGCGAAGAATCTGAATAAATTGTTTACAAACCTCCGAAACCGATAATTGACTAGTTAGCTAATAACTAATTTGCATATTAGCTTAATTGCTTACGTGCGTTCGAGCTTCGCTCAATAAATGTAGTCCCACTACGACTGGTTAATATAGGCATCCGGTTTTACTGCCAGGCATCATTGGAGTATTAATTTTTGGCATTTAAGCGTATTCTACGATTAGGATTAGACACAAAATATATTATCTTAAAATTTCAAGACTGCTACTTTCTTTATATTTTCAGGACATAAATGTCTTGTATTTCGAATATTAATAGCACTAAACAGTTCAGAAATTTGCTTCTTAAATGTTTAAACCATAAATGTCTTGTATTAAAAAATCGCTACTGCCAATTTATAAGACACAAATTTCTTTCTTTCAAGAAATAGTTGTCTTTTATTCAAGAATTAATTTTTTGATTATGTAAGTAAAAAGTGTTGCTCCGTTTATTCTTAAGTATCTATAATCGAATGTCAAACATTTCGGGTTGAACATAGGCTCCACCCAACCTAAGTTTCTGTTTTGGACGTATCTTAGGTTGTAAAATAAGGGTATTTGGTTAAACTTCAGCCCTAATTTCATAGCCGTTTCCATGGAAAACTGCGTTTTCTCAGCGAAATGTGTCCCTTATAGTTCAGAAATATTTGTCTTAATTGTTCGTAAAACAAAATTTTATACTTAAAACATTGGCCTGGATAAGGTAACTCATGAAACGAAATAAAGAAGGTGGCAAAATAAGTTTTCAAGTGAGGTTTCAGTGTGTTAAGTTTGATTCATTTTAAAGCTGGCTTCACTTTATAGTCCATGATTTTGTGCATCTTTTGTGTGAAAGTTTTTTGTAAGAGTGTCCGCACAGCTATGAAACACGAGCATGAGCTCGGACAACCTTAGATCAATCGTTGGCAAATTCTGTATCCACATTTGCCCTGGGCCCCCCTCGGAGTTTGTGGGGCCACACCCTTTTGTTTCAGCGGCTATGGTGGGGAGAATTTAAAAATGGGGCTCTTCAATTTTTATCTCGTATTTACTTGGCTATTTTCAAATCGTTTTCGCATTGTTAAAGTAGCTAGCATTTTTTTGTATATCTTATCAGCCCGAAGTCGTTTTTGCCTTTATGTTTTTAATAGTTTTAGTGCTGTACTTAAGTATATTGGTAATTGCACTACATAGAGAGATGCCGACAACGCGAGGTTCTAAACCGGTGGACCACAGCGAAAATAAGAACTCTGATTTATTTATTAATAAGAAAATTTACATTTTACCAGGTATATAGAGCAAATCTTTGAATATTGTGAAAATGGCGGCGACCCTGCTGGACACACTGTTAGACAACGGGAACACCGGCGCCCAGCGCACCGCGTCCGAAACAATATGAAAAGATCGCCCACATATGAATAACTATATTGCAAATACCACAGAGAACTACTGACTGAATCTTATGTTCGTTGCGAAAACCTTGATAAAATCCGAATAACAAGAAACTGTAACAGAACGTATTAAAGCAAACCATTTTAAACATTAAACACGACTGTTTTATATCGATTACAACTTCAGACCTAACAACAACATTTAGCTAAAATATCGCTTTTCAGTGTTTTGCATAAATTTCAGTTTCTTTCCTTTTGCCTTCACGCCCCCGCACAAGGTTATTGCCTTCTTGTTGACTGATTTTAACCAACGCTACCAGCATGTAATAGGCCTTCCCTATATCACAACACTCATTTAGAAATAAGCATTTAATATTTAGATGATTATAAATAGCTTGCCGCAAAACTAAAAACTCCGGTACATGCATTTTTGAATGTATTAACAGCAAGATGAACTGAATTTTTGCTGGCGTTTGGAACAGGAATTCCGGTTGAACCCTGTAGTCTAGGTAGGACGATCGGAAACTTTATACCTTTTTATTAAGCAGTGTCAGTCTAGGTAGGAATCGGAACTTCAGACCTTTTACTAAGCAGCTGAAAAAGCGGCCTACGAGTGGTTTCGAAGTAGCGACCTTTTGCGTGTCATGCAGACGCTGTTACCACTGCGCCTGGCCCGCCTTCCCAACTGCTTCTATTGTTGGAAGCAGCTGAAAAAGCAGGCATACAAAGTGATTTTAAAGCAAAGACTTATATCCTCAGGCGAGCGCTCTACAGCTACGCAGCGCAGCACGCTTCTCCGACTGCTTCTATTGTCGACTATTGCCGACCGTATGCTGCCGTATAGCATACATACTGTACGCTGCGTTGGATTCGATGTGTGCGGCTGTATCATTGCGTCCCATCGTAGTCACCATGTCATAAGTTGGGTAGAGTAGAGTGAAACGGTTTGGCGTTCTGAGTGTTTACAGCTGAAAATGAGTGGCGTTCTTACGAACATCTCACAACGCTGGCCGGCAGGTTCTGTCTAGCGCGCCGCCACCGAGACACACTGGCTCGCAATCCATTGAAGGGTCTTTGCGTTTTTATGCTTCAAACTTATAGGTGGCTCCGCTCCTTCCATTATATTTCAAATTATATAGTGAAACTACGTAAATCTAAATCAAATCCTAAACCACCCCCTTATCGGAGGCCTTGGCTCCACCTGGTCTTTCTTGGAACTTAACTTAGGCTTAGGCGTTGCTTAAAGGCGCTGGACACTTTAAATCTACTCGTGGCGGCTGAGACGCAAGTGATTTTGTGCTAGGCCGCGTGTGGTTGTGTCGAATAGTTTTATTGCAGTTTTGGGTGATTTTTAGCGTAATCATTTAGCAAGAGCTGTGTCGATACTGACGATTCTGGAATGTTATGGTGATGTTTCTAATATGGCTGTTTATAATTGGTGTTGTGTTTTTAGGTTGTGGAACCGGATATGTATGCAAATAAAACAAATATGTGAGAATCTGTCGGCCACGAATTATTGGATCGAAACCTCGTGAGAACGCGAGTCATTTTCAGCTTCAAACACTCAGAACTTAAAACCGTCGTAACCAAGGCTGCCCAAATTATAATACATATTGCAAGGGCCATAATGAACAAGCATGTCTTATATTCTTGCGTATTATACTAATATTTATACCCAAAATCACAATATTTGGCTGCGAGTTTTGTTCGAAATGATAAATATAACTTTTGGGAGAAGCGAGAAGCCCAGTTAATATTAAGACCCATGCGGAAACAAAATTATAACATATAGCAAGTAGAACTAAATCAGCATAATTAGATTTCGGTAACTGTTTTTTGAAATTTGCAATGAAGTATCTGGCTCTGGTTTTTTATATTTGGATAATCCTTGTAAATAGACAGTAGAGTTGCCTCACGGCCAGGAAACAAGAACTGAGCTTGATAGGATTGTTTTGAATGCGAGTCAATGAAAAATCGTATATGATAACTTGCCCCGGTTAGGTCCAGGAAAATAACATGCTGGCCCCAGCAGTAGCCGTGGACTATAAAACTCAGGGCTTTCGATAGGTTGTGGAAATGCCATGGGAGTATTATCCCTAGATTTAATCTTTACTTGACTTGAAGTGTCCTTGAGAGCTGATCACGGCAGTGCAAAAACTCTACAGCCTATTTATTTGTATTTATTTTTACGTTATAATGCGTAGTATTTTAAATATATAACAAACCTTGGTTTTACTCAACTTTTATTTTTCAACAAAAACTTGTTTATTTTGCAGTAAACGGCTATTTTGATAAGACAAAATACATTATTACAAAATTTTCATCGGCCCTGGTTGGCTGGTTGGTACCGGCCACGGCTTCAGTACCGGGACCACGTTTGCACCCCGTTTTCGGAAAAATTCTGGCCCCAGGGACACTAATCAGCAATAATTGGCACTTTTTTGACTATCGGTATTCGCAGTGCAAAAAGATTAGCGATACCTTTTTCGCACTTAGCAGTAAATTGGAATGTTTTCAATTTCAGTTTCTGGCATATAGAAATGAGTCTGATCATAGAAGCTGTGCTTTCTCTTGTCTTTGTATTTGAAAAAATTATTTGAAATTAATAATATAAACATACTTATGGTATAATAGTTGTATATGATTGTCGAGATTTAAATCTTCGCGTTTATGCTTAGCTAAGTAATGTAGTAATCCTAGCTCTTCATTAGGCATCATGTACTGAGTGGAATATCGGTATCCGTTCGGCGTCAGCAAAATCTATAATAAACAATAGGTGCTCGTATCGGTATGGGCACAAATTTTGTTACCGGAACATTACTTTCTTTTTTGTTTTAGATAATATCAACGTAACGGACATTAGATTTGTACAGTTGAAAAATCCAAAAACAGGTACGTATATGCAGGGTGCAAAGCGGAACTAGATTATACCGGAATCGGAACAGCAAATTTATGCTGGAATTGCAATTGGAATCGGAACTAGGAATTTTGTGTCTGTACCGATCATTTGTATTGACAAATATCATGTTGTTTTAGAGTGTCTCTTGGTTGGAAACATTTAAAAAAGGTAACATAAACAAGTTGGCGATAATGTTTTAATTTACAATCAATTATTGATAAGTTTATCCATCGAAAACAATTTAACAATTTAATAGATAAATTATACGGAATTTTTATGCAACGTAACACAACAAGTAAGATTAAAATTAAAATTTCAATGTTCCGCTGCCGATTGATTGTGCAATCGAAATCGGAACTGGTTTTGAATCGGAATTCTAATAGGAATTGCAATTCCGGTTGCACCCTGCGAATATGGTTTTCGAGACTTAGAACGGCAATTAAACGTTTCAACGAAAATTGAAGATTGCTTTCAAATATCAGTCAACGGCCGAGAGTTAAAGTGAAACATTTTCAGTTAGCTTTGAGTCTTGTCAAAACATTCGTTATATTTTTTCAGGTAACAATGTGCCGTACGTTATAACAAATGACAGTTCACAAGTTTTAGAAATTCTGCAATATACAGAACGTTGTCGGTCTTGGTTCGTTGGCGACTTTGTGATAGAAGGTGAGGCAGCCTAACAGTTATTCCAAAAATATAGGATACCAAGGCTTTCCCGGTAAGCATTGGTGAAGGTTGACAAACGTTTCGAGCCTCTTCAGCAATTCTATGTAGATTGTTTTCGGGCAACCACACCCAAATGTTTTTGCGTTGATTAGTAAACTGTCACGATTTTTTAATATGTGTTTCATTGTATTGACTTTTAGTGTTCAGAGATCGACCGGATATCTGGTTCCGGTTTGAGATTCGGCAAAAAACCGACATCCGGCGCCGGTATCGGGCAAAAACTTATCGGATATTTGCGGCTGTAATTCCCAACAGGGTGTAAAACCGGATATCCGTTTCAGGTTAAAATCGGTGTCCGTTTACGTTAAAAATCGGCAGAATTTCTGTTATTTTTGTGTTCAAATAGTTGTAAATGACGTATATATCTTTCAATTTATTTTTCATTACAGATGTGCAGCAATTGTTCGAAATGAAATAAGAATTACAGAATTCATCTCAAATCTTAAAATTTTCGGTACATCCTCTATTTTTTCTTTAAAATTTTTCAAAGCCCGGTGAACATTTGCACGCCTCTATGTTGTGTTGGCAGAACAATAAAACATCTTTGAAACATACTTCAATATACGCCTTCCGTTTTCGGTTTCCTTATTTCGATCACTATCCGTTTCCGTTATTTTTACTATTTGTTTGCACCTGGTTCTAATGTCATTAAACTGCCTTCTTACATAATATATCGAAATACTAGATATTTTGCAGCGACTACAATTCTGGGCAACCCAAGAGTGGACACTGACATGGAATGAAAAATCCAATCCAACAATAATTATCAAAACACCACAGCGTGTACGAAAAATATCGTGGATGCTGCATTAAATCCATAAATACATATTTTTGCACGACTCAAATACTTCCAACAGTGCAGAAACTTATGCGGTTAGCATCCGGCTATGATTCCGGTATTCGGTAAAATTAATATCGTTGCCCGAAATGGAAAAATTTTACAACTCACAACATGAATTTTGCTTCTTAAAAATTTATTATTTGTTACAGATGGATCGTTTTATGTTTGCACAAATGTCGATCCTATTTACCTGGCGTTACCTTATTTACTGTATCATTCGAAGGTATAGTACGCATATCTGATAGAAGTAGTTATTGTTTTTTGAACACGTAATTGTAATGAAATAGGCGTAGTGCTTGCGATAAAAACGTAATCACTGTGTTTAAACATTAAATTGCTTTTTGCTGTAGCTTCTTGATTGCCACGACTGTAGTTAAGTACGTTTGGTTATTGGCTTCTTAGTACATGATTTTCTTGTATACAGATGCTTTAATTTGAAACGCATTAGTTATTTGGTTTAAATATTCCAGAGCCAGGATTTTATCCGGGACCGGGGCCAGCGAAATACACTAAACTTCAAATTTTATGTACCCTTTGCGTAAGCATATACCTAGAAGTATATGGTGCCGTTTTTGATACTTCCATGTTGTGAAGTTAGTGGTAATGCATTTGTTATATGCCATATCGCGTCACGCGACATTTTTCCTATGGTAATGTAACAAACTTACTGGGCTTCGTTCGGATTCTGGATAAGTTGTGCTACGGGACATTTTTTGCGGTACCGTCCTTTCTGCCGTATGGCCCCGGGACATCATTAATATATAATAGAGATGTCCCGGTCACCGGTGCCTGGAGCCGAGGCCATACGGTTCCATGGACGAAATCAGAAAAAGATCTATAAGATTGCTTAAACGGCTTCACAGACACTTCAAAAATTTAATCAATAAACGCATTAACAGTAACTTCACATCTTGTGTGACGCGATACAATAAAAACGGTACCCTGCTCCCAGGTACATGCTTACGCAAAAGGTGCATAAAATTTGAAGTTTAGTGTGTTTCGCTGGCCTCGGTCCCGGTCTCTAATTGAAAGAACGAAACTATAATATTACCAATCACCATGCTAACTGCATAAATTTTGCCCGCTTAGTAACATTAAGTGGCAAAGTCCTATTATAAATAAACTATAAATTTCAAGTTTTTTAAGATTTCCAAAACAAATGTTGGGCAGGTTGTAATACTGTAGCCGGATATCGGTTTTATACCGCAGCCGGATATCCGATTGAACCCTAATATGTATAATATCAGGTGTCGATCGGATGTCCGGTTACAGTTTAATATCCAACAAAGTTCGACATCAGAATCCGTTTCTGGTATAAGGTTTAGGTATATTACCTGTCCCGAATATCATAAAATTTTATTTTGCGTAACAGACATGTTTTGTGTTATTTCACTAAATTTGATCGCTTTGCAGACATTCCAGCCGTTGTCACAATTACTGGAGGATTCAGAAGTCCCAGATTTAGCCAAAATAGCCAGTAATTGGAGATTATTTAGTGCGATACGCGATGTTTGTGATCTCAAAGGTAAACGAATTTCCGTGCTGTGCTTTCATGTTTAGATGTGCTCCTGGTATGACAGAACTTTTGCCATTAAGTGCTTTATCAAGGCCTTGTGATTTTATATGGTGACTGCAATTTTTGAAACTGATACAAAAAATGTCGAACCCGGAGTTGAATTTCTGGAATCACCCTGGCGGATTACCCCCGGAATTCCTTTAAAAATACAATTCTCGTTGTGGCGTAGAAAAACGCGGGAACCACAATTTTTACGGTTTTGTTTCAAATTATGAAGAATAAGATTAACAATAAAACGTTTGCGTTCCCAGTGTTTTGTTGAAACCCAACTATTCTTTTCACAGCTTGTGTCTCGTGTCCGTATCTGTCATATTTTAAAGTACTCAACGCATGTTTTCGTAGAAGTTTTGCAAGTGTGGCTAATAAAAACGCAGTCTGTCGACGAACATCACATTCTAATTTTAAATCATAATGAACTAGCAATAATTCGTTAGTGCAATATATTCGCAATTCCTATTCCGGTGCCTGCTTTCTATCCATGTAATTCCCGTTGAAACTCAGATTGCCGTCCGCGTAGTTGTATTTATTGTAATGTGGCTAATTGAAATCTTCACTCAGTTGTTGAGAGCGTTTCCAGAATCAAGTAACACGCAATAAACGTATTTGTGCTTTCTGAGTTGTTTATTCAGGACCAATTGTGCCTGCGATTGGTTGTTTTAAGTGTAATTCAATATGGTTACGCAATTTAGTTGGTACGTCTGTTTTCAGATATCGACGAAGAACACTTTTATCGTGTTAATATTGAGAAATTGATCGACTGGCTAACCAAAAGGGTTAGTGGCCTAAAGTTTTAACAATATTTAAATTTGAGGTTATATGCTTATAGAATTTATGCTTGAAATGTTATCAAATCCGACGTATGCGGTGTTAATTCTTTGAACAGTTTGCCGTTTGAGGTAGTTTTGACCGCATTTAGTGTCCAATGCGTAACTGGTGGACGATGTTCTATGGGGTTTTAAAATTTTAAGCCGTTTATTAGCTACAGCCTGATTTGCATAATTGGTTAAGCCTAAACTTGGACTTTTTACTATATTTCGCTAATTATTAGGGTTACAAGCAATCTAATTTCAGTATTAAAAGGTTTTTGAGTTCGAGAAATTTGAATAAATTGTTTATAAACCTCCAATACCGATAATTGGACAGTTAGCTAAACGCCAGGGTGCAAAGCGGAACTGCTTTATATCGGAATCGGAGCTAGAAATTTCGTGACCGTAGAGATAATTTGAATTAACAAAAATATGTTGGCTAGTAGGGTGCAACCGGAATTCCGGTTCCGGTAGGGAAATCCAGTATTTTTCACTATCCGGTTCCGGTAAGAAATCCGGTATTTTTTCATCGGAATTTTCCGGTACTTTCGGTATTGAAAATTATTTCTCATTCGAAAATTTAAGAAAAATTGGCATATTATTCTAACTTATTTATCTAAAATTGTTCGAGCGTATATTGCCAAAATTTTCAATTTGTGCTACACTCCAAAATTTATCGTATGTTTTCAAATACTGCATTGGTTTCAGGATTTTGGCATTCTAAATGAGGTGTTTACAGCATTAAAAGCGATAAAATAGCGATTAAAAGTGAATTTTTCGGTAACAAATATTTTTTATTTTCCGCTTCCGGATCCGATTCCGGTTCCGGTATTTTTTTAACTTTCCGGTTCCGGTATTTTATAATTCCGGTTGTACCCTGTTGGCTAGGGTGTCTGTTGGCTGGAAAAAATTTTCAAAAAGGTCGCATGAACAAATTCGCGATGATTTTTTGATTCTGTAAAGCTAACTTTAATAAATTATTGCTAAGTTAACTCATCGAAAGCAATTTAGTAGATAAATAACATAATTTTTATGCATCGTATCACAACAAGTAACATTAAAATTAAATTTGCAAATGCATACGTATTAGCTTAACTAAAAAGCCTAAATTGATTTCTTAAATTATTCTACTGATTATTAGGGTTACTTAAGGGGGTTCGGGTGCAAGCAGTCGCAATAAATTGTTTATAAACCTGCAAGACCGATAATGGTTAGTTAATAGCTGATTTGCATTAGCTTAACTGATAAGCATATATTAGAATTTTTTAAATTATTGTATTTATTATTAGGGTTACTGAAGGGTATCTGGGTGCGAGCAATCTGAATAAATAAATGTTTTTAAACCTCAACAACTGATAAAATAGTTAGCTAATAGCTAATTTGCATATGAGCTTAATTAGTAAAGCATAAATTAGGTCTGTTCGAGAAATCTAAATATATTGTTTATAACCCTTCAAAACCGAGCAATGAATAGTTAGCTGAAAACTAAGTTGCAAATTAGATTAATGGGAAAGTAAGTGGGTCAAACTGTCCGTTTGTGCTTTATAAGTTTAGTATGTTTAACTGGACTGATTAAAAAGTAAGTATGTCTGAATGCTTCGCACAATACTTGTAGTTCTACTACGACTGATAGTTTTGTATACTTATATTTTAGTTTACCTGCCTGGTTGAAACATTGGCGTCGGATGCAACTTGCTCAAAATTTCAAAGTAAAGGTGTGTAGTTAATGATAATTAATATTAATGTGTCGAAATCATCGTTCATGTTACGTTTTGAATAGAGTAACCTTAGGCTTTAGATTGATTTTGAAGCTTAGGCTTAGGCTAACCTTTTTCTAGTGTTTAGTATCAAGCTTAGGAATAAGTTTTGTGGTTTGTAGTCTGTCCGCCCGAAAAGAATCTCAGGAACGGCTGAACCGATTTTAATAAACTTCTTTTGTTTAAAAGCCAATTATCCTGGGGTGTTAACCTTGAATTCGGGTTTTAAAATTTTAAGCCGTTTATTAGCTACAGGCTAATTTGCATAATTAATTAAGCCTAAATTACGACTTTCTACCTTATTTCACTAATTATTACAGTTAGAAGCAATCTGATTTTGCATTAAAAAGTTTTTGGGTGCGAGGAATCTGCATAGATTGTTTACAGACCTCTAAAACCGATAATTGAGCAGTTAGCTAATAGATATTTTGCATATTAGCATAGTTTTTAAGCCTAAATTAGGACTTTTTACAATATTTCACTAATTATTAAGGTTAAAAGCAATATAATTTCAGCACTAAAGGGTTTTTAGGTACGAGAAATTTGAATAAATTGTTTACAAACCTCCAAAACCGCTAATTGAATAGTTAGCTAATAGCTAATTTGCATATTAGCTTAATTGATAAGCCTAAATTAGGCGTTTGTACAATGTTTCGCTAATTATTATGGTTACAAGCAATGTAATTTCAGTAATAATGGGTTTTCGGGTGCGAGGAATCGTAATAAATTGTCTACAAACCTTTAAAACTGATTATCGAATAGTTAGCTAATAGCTAATTAGCATATTTGCTCAATTGACAAGACAAAATTAGGGCTTTTTAAATTATTCCAATAATTATTGGGGTGACTGAAGGGTTTTTGGGTGTGAGGAATCTGAATAAATCGCTTACTTACCTCCAAAACCGATAAATGAATAGTTATCTAATAACTAATTTGCATATTACCTCAATTTCTTACTTGTGTTCGAGCTTCGCTCAGTAATCCCACTACGACTGGTAAATATAATATCTGGCGTGCTAGCTTTTCGTTGTCTCTTTGTTATTGCAATTTCAATGGTACTGCAGAAAATGATACTATATGGTACTTAATTGTCAAAATAAGGTTTGTTCAAATTGTTGTTATATTGATTTCAAGACGTGTTACACCGCTATGCGTTTGGAATGTTGTTGGACTATCTGCCGCCGTCAATAGCGTCCGAGTTGAAAATCAAACTGAAGTAAGTGATTGAGAGCAAGGGCTTAAGTAAACTTGAGTGTTTGTAAATATTTTGATGTTACAGCTTCAACAGCTGCGATAATTCGACTAACTTAGATTTTGTTGGTTATTTTATTTTTCTCGTTTTTATTGTTTACTTTTTGCTTTTGTTTTTATTGTTGTTTCTCTTGGCATGAAACTAACTAAAAAATCATTGTTTAAGAATTCACTCGAAATACTCAAAGTATTGCCTTATTTCATAATTTTCGCTTTAAGATAAATTTGTTTCAGAATTGTTGATCCCGACATTTGTGATGAAATAACGTCCGAAAATACAGCTCCAGTGTCTAAGGTAAGTAACTTTACATTGAAAGTTGTGTTTGTAATAGTTTAGTTACTTATGTCTGAATATATAATTTTATAGCAAACTCGATATTGTATTAGTACTTCATCTGCTCAGGTTGATTATTTGTTTCGGAATATTTAGGGTTTTGACTTTCACCTGAACGCTACAATATTTGTTCGCTAGGTTTTGCTTCTAATCAATAAAAAGGAATAAGTTGTACTAATTCATCGATTTGTTATGTTATACATTGGCTGGGTTTCTAAAATCTCACTTAAGAATTTACTTAAGCTATGCTTAAAGCTGAAGTAATTACTTAAGTCGCTGACGTAAGTAAATACTTAACTTTTCGAAAAAAACAAATAAACGCCAAATGTGAGCCATTGTCATAACGAAAAAGTAATAGTTTTGATTTATATTAAGGACGCACTACGAGTTTGCAATTTCAGTTGAATCAAGGTTTGTAAACCTGAACGGTTAATTTGCTATCTATCACATTTAGTCAGCGGCTTAAGTATTTACTTAAGCACACTTTTAAAGCCGACAAAATGGCTAAATAATTGCTTAGCGCGTACTTAATTACCAAGTGGTGCTTAAGTAGGGTTTCAAAAACCCTGCCAATATCTGTAAAATTATCATTTTCTTTGATATTTTTGTCGACGATTTAAAAACATTGTGTGTGCTGAATTTTTTGGCTAAAGTTTATTATAGTATTGTTATGTTCTTTGTTAATTTGGCACTATGAAATGAACTATTGTTTTAATTTGTCTTCTTATTTTTTGTTTAAGAAAGCGAAGGGCGAAAATGATACTACATCAAATACAGGGCCATCTGAAGACTATTACGATGAAAAATTGGTTGCTGAAATGAAAAATGTACGGTTCATAGTTTTGTAAACCAAAGGCAACGCCCAAATATAAAAATGTTAGCGTTAATGATTGTAGAAACTGGAATTCTTTTAAAGGTGGGTCCAAGTTGAGGCAGGCTGTTTTGTTATATAACACTAGTCTTCTTTGTACTCATTTATTTATCTGTGTTTTTTGTGAATATTGTCTTTTAGCAGCGTGATGCGGTGAAAAAGAAGCCAACTGCAAACGA
The DNA here is from genome assembly GCA_030248215.1 of Enoplolaimus lenunculus. Classification (NCBI taxonomy): domain Eukaryota; kingdom Metazoa; phylum Nematoda; class Enoplea; order Enoplida; family Thoracostomopsidae; genus Enoplolaimus; species Enoplolaimus lenunculus. The sequence continues at coordinate 78,115 of JASANG010000036.1, read as the reverse complement.
ACTGAAACTCAAAAAAGCGAGTTCAGGTACGAAGTCACTGACGTCGTTTTTCAAGAAGAAAAACAATTGACGGTCGATGCAATTATAGGTTCATAGACGGAACCAGGGTTAGACCGAAGGTTACGGTTCTGGTTTCTGATTGATTAGTTGTTTTACAGAACAAAACTGTAAAAAGTGGCAAAACTAAACGTGTCGGTTCTGGTTCCTGTTTCTGGATTACAAATCAGAACTGTAAGTTTCAATTTTTTCGTTTTTGCTGCTCTGTTAAATACGTAGCTACTTCTACTCCGTTCTTGTTAGTTTCTATTTGATGTCAACATAATTTTGTGATGAGAGCCTTTTTATCTCATATGTGGCTCTTTCCAGTAAAGGATGCGCTAAGCGAATTTTTGTAAATGCTCCGGTTCGATTCCTGTCAAAGTCTCGATAGACCGTGTTTTAAGTAAAATATGTCAGTTCCAGCATAAGTAAGACTAAATGTCAAACTTGAAGTTTTAGCTAAGAGTGCAATTTTGAGTATGTTTTAAGGTAGTTCGCTTAGCCGGATAGTCGGCGATCACAGGTGACACTTACGCGTAACCCCAGACTGCTTGCTTTTCTAACCTGACAAGGGATGTGCCGATTAATCGGCATCGGTAATCGTCATTGTTAGTGAGTATCGGCACTGCAACAAAAAAATTGCCATTGTTTGCTGATACTTTATGTACATAACAATAATTAATTGGAATGCTATCAGTTTACATATTTTCTGGGCGCATATCAGTGTGCCTGGTCAGGAAAACTGCTATCTCTGTCGCGTTAGTGTTTGAAAAAATTAATTGAAAGGAACCGTTCTTATAAAATTATAATCGTTTATGATGGTTAGGGTTTAAGTCTTCATATAATGTAATATAGTATCCTATCTGTTTATTAAGCATGGTATACTAAAGTTGGAATCGGCATCTGCAAAAATTTTGGTATCGGCACATCTCTATCCCTGACAATATTTGGATTGCGATGTTTGCACCAACAAAAATCCCATATACGCTATTTTATCCTAATACTTTTTCGGAAATTTGTTATGGTATTTGTAAATTCCTTTCTGCAAGATTGTAATGTCATATAGCATGCGTAGACTTTTTTAGTAAAACGGTGTGCTTTGTAACAAAAGAGCTAATATATAATTATTAATAAAGTATACAACTGTGTTTTTGGCTGTTACTAACTGCAAGAGAACGGGGGGTGCTAAAGAAAGGCAGGCCCCGTGCATCTTTTAGGGTGTTTTGAAATCGCAGGGGTTCAGGATGGCGGTAACCTGCTTTCGGGGTGCAACCGGTGGTGAAAAATCCCGCAGTCGGAGGTCAACGAAACTTACCGGAGGTCAGGCGAAACTATGTAGTGAAAATGATGGTTAATTAGTTAATTTTAGCCAATGTCAGCAATATGTTGTTAACTTGTTTGTTTTTTACGCTAATTTCCTGTGAAATTTCGGAAATTCTTTCCTGAAAATTGTGGCGAAAGTAAAACGAAACGCGCTAAACAGGTAAATTTTGCAAAATTATGCTAAATTTTATTACCGAAATGCCGGGACCTCCGGCAAAAATTCTACCGGAGCGGGAGGCCGCCGACATTTAGCCGGAGCCGGAGGCAGACTCTGATTGCATCCTGCCTGCTTTACGTAAAATTTTACTTTTATACAATATAGGGGCGCAGCCAGGAGGTGTTCTGCTATCAAAAACCCTCCGTTATGATTTTGGCCCTTGTAAAGTTCAGGGAGGAACGTTTTTCTGTGAGACTAGAAAAGAGTAAGCTTTAGACTATTTTTGCTTGGATTAGGCTTTGGCTTAGGAATATGCTTATAATACTGTTCCGCCCCTGTTCTTTACATTGACCATGATTTTTTATATTGGGGTTTTGAAACACGGCTTCAGAGCAGGGTACAACCGAAGGTCCGGCTCTGGCAGAAAATCGATTTCAGGCTCCGGTAGAATTATTGCCGGAAGTTCCGGCAATTTCGGTAGTAAAATTTTGCATAATTTTCTATATTTATCTGTTTAGCGCGTTTCGATTGACTTTTGTCACAATTTTCATGAAAGAATTGCCGAAATTTGGCAGAAAATTAGCGTGAAACCAAACAACTTAACAACATTTTGCAGATGTCTAAAATTAACTAATTACTCATAATTGTTACTACTTAATTTCGCCTCACCTCCGACTCCGGCAAGTTTCCTTGACCGCCGGCTCCGATATTTTTCACCTCCGGTTGCACCCTGCTTCAGCGTGCACCAAAAGAAGCTTCCCTTCGATTTTTTCGCCGATTTAAAGGTCAGGGGCGGAACGTGTTTCTGTGCGGCTGCAGCACAGTATTCGCTTAAGCTTTAGACTAATTGCTTGCTTAATAGTAGGGTACAACCGGAAGTCTGCCTCCGGCTAGGTTCGGGCACTTTCGGTAGTGAAATTTTGCGTAGTTTTACAAAGTTTATTTGTTTGGTGCGTTTTGTTTCAATTTTTGGCATAGTTATGAGGCAAAATTGTGGAGATTTCGTATGAAATAAGCCTAAAAATGATATATTTGCTAAAAAAGCAAATAAACGGTATTTGGGCTAATTTCGCTTCACATCCGACTCCGGGAAATTGAGTGTCTTGGTCAATTTTTGCCAATCACCAAAGTAAATTATTTCAACGAGTTTTTCGTAGTTTTGTGTTTTTGCAGAGTATTTGCTGATAATTTAATTGCGCAACTATGAAAATTCACAGATTCACAGCGAAACTTTTTATTCGCCCGAAATCACTTCAACATTATACAGCGATACATTCGCTGAATCCTCGACTTCTGGTCTCGGTCTCGGTTCCTTTCAGCAGTAAAATTTTGCGTAATTTTCCTCAATTTATCTGTTTAGCGCGTTTCAATTGACTTTTGTCACAATTTTCATGAAAGAATTGCCGAAATTTGGCAGAAAATTAGCAAATTAGCGCGAAACCAAACAACTTAGCAACATTTTGCAGATATTGGCTAAAATTAACTATTAATTAACCATCATTTTTACTACTTAATTTCGCTTCACCTCCGGGTCCGGCTCCGTCAAGTTTCGTTGACCTCCGGCTCCGGTATTTTTCTCCTCCGTTTGCATCCTGATGGAGACCGAGACTACGGCCCATGTAAAAGATCAGGGGCGGAACGTTTTTCTGTGCGACTGCAATAAAGTAAATCTTAACCTTTCGATTAATTTTTGTTTGGCTTAGGCTTAGGAATATGCTCATTCTTGCACTTAGGCTTAGGATTAGGAATATGCTTATAATACTGTTCTGCCCCTTTTCTTTACATTGGCCAAGACTACCATGGCTGATGTACTCAGCCAGCAGAGTTGAATGCAAAACCCATTTTTTGGAATGATTGCTGTCAGTGTTCTTTGCGTTGCGAAGCGGATAGTTTTTTATCTGGCTAGACAGCAACTGTTTGATGTGTCAGACATCGTTTTGATTTCGTTTTCCTGCTTAATACACGTCACGGTTGAAGCATTTTTTGGCCTGGTGGGTCTATAAAAGAGTAGGTTAACATTCTAGATTATATTTTTTGCTTAGGTTTAGGCTTAGGAATACGCTTAATCTGCTGTTACGCCCCTTAAAGTAACATTGGCCCATTTTTTATCGTCAGTGTCTTTAATATATACTGTTTTTTAGGATAAAACTCACCTGGCCAATGTTATTTTTAGGAGCGTAACAGTAGATTAAGCGTATTCCTACGCCTAAGCCTAAACGTTGCAAAAATGAGTTCTAAACGTAAACCTATTAAGCCTAAGCCTAAGCACAAAAATGTAACCTAGAATGTAAACCTACACTTTTGTAGAACCACCAGAAAACTGGATGCCCCTTAAATTAAACATGGGCCGCTCTTGGCATAATTTGGTTTTATTTTTCGGAGTTTTGTTTTATCTGAATGGCACAGTCAGTACAATATAAGATAAGCCAAAAAAATTTCGAATGTTTCAAATTTCTGAACAAATTTAATAAATGTCTCAGATCCTTAGGCGTGGCGGGGAGTTAAAGATTAGGTGCGGAACGTTTTTCGGTGGGACTAGAAGAGTAAGCTTATAAGCTTTAGATTCATTTTTTGTTTGGCTTAGGCTTACACTTAGGTTTAGGCTTAGGAATATGCTCGTTCTTACGTTTAGGTTTAGGTTTGGGCTTATGGTTAGAAAAATGCTTATAATGAACTGAGTCCGCCGTATTTTTGGGTTTAGGTTTAGGAAAAGGCTTTTATCGACGTTTCAGTGGATGCCTAAGCGTTTTCATGAGCCTAAGCCGAAGACTTGACTTTAAATGTGCATGGAAATGTGTATGCCGTGTATGCAATATGTCGTGAACAAAATCTGAACCCTAAACGCCTTTGCTTCGAAAATGTAAGCGTATATCGATGTTGTATCCGGTCCTGGCTTATTAACCTGCGGAAATTTTATTTTTAATCTGCGTAGTTAACGACTTTCTTAAAATTGCGGGAATTTTACAGGGGGCGGCAGATCCCTTGAGAATACGATTGAAGGTAAAATTTGTTTTCTATGTGGGGATAAAGTAAAAAAAAGTGCGTATAAATTTACCCGCTACTTATCTTTCACTCACCACGAGCGGGGGTCCATGTAAAAATCATGGGCGGAATGTTTTTCTGTGGGACTAGAAAAGAGTAAAGCTTAAACTTTACACTAATACTTTTGTTTGGCTTAGGCTTACGCTTAGGCTTAGGCTTAGGAATATGGTCATTCTTACGCTTTAGGTTTAGGCTTAGCCTTAGGCTTAAGCTTAGGAATATGCCCAGTCTTACGCTTAGGCTTATGCTTAGGCTTATGCTTAGGCTTAGGCTTAGGAATATGCTTATAATACTGTTCCGCACCTGTTTTTTTTACATTGGCCAAAAATTCTTACCCGGCCCTCGGGCCTTGGGTAAGGTGTAACTCTGGCTTCATTGTGGACCTTTTATATTGGTGGTGGTTTTAAATGCCACATTTTTTTCAAATACAAACCTTTCAAGTACCCTTTATTTTAACGCCCCCTTAAAGTAGCATTGGCCCTTTATGTTATAAAGAGTCGTCCGTTGCGAGCGAGCAGGCTGGCTTAAATATCGCCAAAGGCCACCAATAATCAGACTGACAATTGCGTATTGCAGCGGCCAGCCATAGAAAACCGTTTCGTTTCAACCGTGTACCTGTTTCTAACACTGTATACAATTCCCTTTTTTCCAATTTCCCGCATATTTAATATCACCGTTTTCGTTTCACATACCCACGGTCCAGTTGTCTTGTGGTGGGTTGTTATAGAACGAACGGTGTCCTGGTCCACAGGGGCCAAATGAGAGTATAGGGGGGATATATCAGAGTCTAAATTTTCAGGATGTCTGTGAAACGGCAATCTTACAGGAGCTTAGAATTGTTTTGGATTGCAGTTCGAAATGAGGTTTATTCGTATCCGAAATGATATTGTGTATATGTGCCCCTGTTGTTGAAACACAGTATGTCCAGTTTTACATATACATATGTATATAAAGCTATGATATATTAGGTTTGCTTCAAAAGGAACCTATATATATACATTGTATATATGTATCGGGTACAGTTCGTGCCATCGGGTTCAAGGTACGTTTAGGCTCGCGGGTTTTGTGTCTCCTCGATGTTCGGTCGCTCTCTGTGGCACCAACGCAAAATGTTCGCCAAGTTGGTTTTTGTTGGTGCCTTTAAGGTTTTCAAGCCTACTCTACAGCTACACGGAAGGGTCGCAGTTTTCTCGATGTGTAAAAACTGTTTCTTTCACAGTATTGCAACACTCTCAAACCGTTTTCTCTCTGTGAGTGTCTCGAAATGTGTATATGTGTGTATATTGGGTGTCTCGTTGTGTGTATATTGTGTGTGTCTCGTGTGTGTGTGTCCAAGGTTTATGCTTTGTGGTTGGTTAAATGTTGGATGGGGCTTGTGTTCGATACCAGGTCAGGTTAGATGTATAGTGGATCAGTGTGAAAGACACACCCAGTATTATGGTTTAGACACACACGAGTATGATTTAGACACACACGAGTATGATTTAGACACACGCGAGTATGATTTAGACACACGAGAGTATGATTTAGACACACACGAGTATGATTTAGACACACACGAGTATGATTTAGACACACACGAGTATGATTTAGACACACACGAGTATGATTTAGACACACACAGCTTACGGGATTGGACACTCAGCGCTGGGGCCTAGCGTTTTGAGCTATAATTGCTGGCTCTGATTGTCGCCAGTGACCACTGTCCGACGGCTTTTGATACTGTGGCGTGTATGTGTGTGGACTGTAAGTGAGCGGATAGATTAAACGCAAAGAAACTTTGATGGGAAGTACGTAAATTGCTGGAAACATGACCGTAGCCACTGCAAAACGGGGAGGTGGCTAAACATTTTTCAGGTGAGGCGTGCAAAGGTTTTCGATGAGTTAACAACCAGGATGGTGTAATTTTCTAGGGACGCAAAATTTTTCTACGGGAAGCTGAGTACCACTTTTTGGAAACGGGACCAGCTGAGAATTATGACTGGAGGTGATCGTATTAGTCGAATTGGTCGTGGTCATTGGTGTTGAGATAACGTAAACTCGGACCGTGTCTGGCCTGAACCATGTTAATGCACCGTTATAAGCGTTTAACTTTTTCAAAATATCTCATCTTATATTTGAGTTTATGGTCGATATTCTCAAATGCATATAGCACCTATCACCAGTTAGTGATTAGTTTTCAACCTAACGAACTGATGCAATTACAAATGTCAAAATATGCACAGAAGTAGAGTAAATTGAACGCAACGAATGTGCTCAATTTCAAACATCATCATTCGTTGATTCGAAAGTAGTTACAAGACCTATCACCAGCTGGTAATTGGTGCTACACACACTTGAGTATACAACAGGCTTAGATGTTTAGGATTTATTGCAGCCAGCAGAAATCTAACGCCAGGATACGCGTCTAAGGTTGCCTAAACATTCAAGCCTTTTAGTACTGGTGAATGAAGGGTTTTTGCTCGATTGATATATGGTACGCCGTTCGCTGCCAGCTTCATGCCGCCGGTTTGAGTTCGCCTTTAAAGGCCGGCTAAATTTTTTTACGGACCAACCAAGTCAATCACGGCTATAGGAGCACCAGTTGAAATTGAAAGAAATTTTCGCGAGCCAAACGAACGAGTACCCTAGAACCACTGGTTGATAATAGCTACATACATATGTTGTGGAAACTGAGTTTGGTGCGTGTCTCAGAGAAATTGACGGTCAAAATAGAGTTAGAACACCCGAAGAAACGCTTCGCGAGACCGAACCAGAAGCCAGACGCAATTTGAGTATTAAATGCCAAAACAAAATTTTTTTCAATTGCTTGTGAATCTTTGTGCCAGGATGTGTGATTAACCGACGATTTATACCTTAACATCCGCTCATAAGCGAGCGAGCAACAGTTTGTTTATTCAAACTTAACAAAAAAATCAGAGTCCATGTTTGAGTTGAGTATAGTTTTTAAACTTGATTGTGCGTTGTTTCCAATGCCGGAGCGTTTATTTTTTAGCTCACTCACTTTGCATCCAAAACGATAGTTGTGGGGGGGGGTTGACTGTGACTTGGTCTCTCGCGATAAAACTTTAAGGAATACACAGGAAGGGATGTGTTGTTTTGTAGAAAAGCAGATAACAAATTTGAATAATACCTACAAATATGGTGTAAAATGATTGCTAAATTTTTCGAGTTATATTTGCAACTCGACGAAGGGTTGCGGTATACTCGCCGCGAGCCACCGGACATCAGTCCGATGAACGGTGAAAATTTTGGCGAACGCCGTCAACTTTGGTTAATTATAACTGAAATACGCTCAGAACTATGAAGTATTAGCAGAATGAGCAGCGAGATTTATCGAGGCGAAAGGATAATTTTTGTTTTAAATTTTTTTAAAGCAGCCGATAAATTTGTTTGGTCAGGCAGCAGGAGGCGAAGATGTTTGGTAGGGTTCGCACCCGGTCGTCCTGCCTGTTCAAAGTTAAGGGGACAAAGGTATATAAATGAGCTAAATTTCGTGTTTTAATTATAGTATAAAGATGGATTGTTTCATGGACATGACAGTGTTGCTGGTTGATTAAAAATTGCAATCAAAATATATTGTCATGTGTTGAACTGTTGTTACCAGGCTGCAACCGGAGGTGAAAAATGCCGGAGCCGACGCCGGAGCAGGAGGTCAACGAAACTTGCCGGAGCTGGATTCGGAGGTGAGGCGAAATTATAGGTAGTAAAAATGATGGTTAATTAGTTAATTTTAGCCAATATCTGCAATATGTTGCTAAGTTGTTTGGTTTCCAGCTAATTTGCTGCCAAATTTCGGCAAATTTTTCATGAAAATTGTGACAAAAGTAAAACGATACGCGCTAAACAGATAAATTTTGCAAAATTATGCAAAATTTTACTACCGAAATTGCCGGAGCCTCCGGCGCGAAAATTCTACCAGAGCCGGAGGCCGATTTTCTGCCGCAACCGAAGCCGGAGGCAGACCTCCGGTTGTAGCCTGGTTGTTACACGTTATTCAAACCTACATTGGTTATAGCACGGCTGTTAACTACATGAACCACTATGGTATGAAGCAGAGTGGCAAACAAAGGTTCGGAGTCGGTAATAATTTGTGGTTTGGATTGGGTTGTGAAAAAGCCGAATTCAAAAGAAAGCCGAATGCGACAATGTTCGGCAATATGTTTTTTCCAACAAATTAGCAATGGTTCGGATTCGGTCCGGTCGTAGATTCGGTGCCGCCCTGGTATGAAGTGCTTTTGTCTACGTACCTCTTATGTTTGAATCATCATTGTATAATTTCTGTGAATCGGAGAGCAACCGAAAATACAATTTACCGTGACCGGAATTTGAAAAAATTACCGGAAACGGAAACTGGAAAATACATGCCACAGATAAATTAATTTTAATTTGCTTTTTTGCAATATTATTGGTGAAATAACACTTAGTTGGAAATAGGTATATATTCATTTTATCTGCTGTATTTCAAATTTTCGTAACCCATGGAAGCAAAATCTACCTTCGATGGTTTATTATCGGCCGATTGTCAAAATTTATAATTTATACTAATGAAATCTAGTTAGCTTTTATTGTTATTTATTAGTAAAATATTTTAATTTCCACCGACAAAAATGTAATACCGTGATTGTTAATTCCGGCGAAAATTTACCGGACCCGGAACTGGAAGGTTAAAAAATGCCGGAACCGGAATTCCGGTTACACACTGTTGTGAATATCATATTGGAAAATTTTCACAGCTTCACAGCAACTTTTGGTGCCGCTAAGGGTTTATATACAGGGGGCGGGTTAGCGTTCATTCCTTTTGTGACATAACGGTATGGACGCTATCTTACAAATTTGAGCTTTTGCGTCACGAAAATAGCGTTTACGTTCCCGCTGCCTTCGGTTCGTAAAACCTTTTCGAAATATATATTACGTGGGTGGCCCCTGCGTCAGAAATTCCTGTATCCGCCACTGAATGTCGCTGGCGTTCGGTTCGCCAGGTCCGCTGGTTTTAGTTGACGAACCCTGTCAACTGTAGTATAAGCAGCTCGAATATTTGTGCTTTTTCATAGTGAAAGTTTGATGCCAACGCAATACGCTTGCTCGCTACCGCTACAAATTCGGCATATTTTTATAAATTTGCTGTCAATCGTAAGCGTAATCATAGGCCCCAGCCGAAGCATCCAATTGGCCCATGTTACTTTAAGGGGCGTTCAGGTTATTGGTGGGTCTATAAAATAGTAAGTTTAGAATCTAGTTTATAATTTTTTTTTGCTTAGGCTTACGCTTAGGCTTAGGCTTTCCCGCTTCGGAACACATTCTTGCAACGCTTAGGCTTTAGGCTTAGGAATACGCTTAATCTACTGTTACGCTCCTTAAAGTAACACTGGCCAGCATAATGATGGGGAACTAATTTTATGGAGTCGATGCAATTTTTCGGATTACAAGTTGTCGATCCGGCTGACGAGTTGTTGTGACACCCAAAAACGCTTGTTCCACTTAAATATTTCAATATGTGGTCGAGGTACGGAATATGGATCCGCCTAGTGAATTTAATAAAAAATAGTTCATTTTATACATTTTGACGCGCTGAGAGTTCAGCGGTACTATTTTTAGCGCTGCACAGCCCCAGCCGAATATGTTAAGACTTAGGATTAGGTTTCGAGTTAGGTTTAGCCACACTTCGGCATGGGTTAAAGTGTACAATAGCCAATAACCTGCTAGATCTTAGTGGTCACCAATCATTTTACACCTGATTGTACCGTCACGACTGCAGGCTCGCGTAGCCAGCTCATCTTGCTTGCTAGGGGGGGTTAAAAAATTTTCAGGAGGGGCATTTAAAGGTTTTCAATGCGTTACAAGCAAGGTTGAAAATTATCTAGGTGGAGCCAAAATTTTTCCAGGGGGGCTGAACCCCTTCTGGCCCTCCTTGGCTACGGGCCCACTCAACTGGAGTGTACCTATAGAAGCGAAAAGATACGGGAATATATTCCCTACCGAAATTTGTAGAGACAACAAGTAAAGAAAAGATGGCTTAAGAGAATGATATTATTGGTAATTGAGGTCCAAAAACTTTTAAATGAATTTATCCCTTCCCTAGAAACTATCGGTATATCTGCACGTAAGTGTATATAAAGCAAATGTTGCCATGCCTGTGCACATATGCCGGTATAAGAAGTTGTTGCAATGACCGCGTGGTGTAGTGGTCGGGGGCAGCATGCTTGGCTCGAGCGCAAGAGGGCCGACGTTCGATTCCGGCGTGGTCATTAACTTTGGGCAAAACACTGTTAGTACGAACAGGAACGGATTTGTAGGCGCACACAAACAATTCCGTGTCGGCTTCCCCCAATGAAATATTTCACAGCTGTGTATAACTTCGTGTTGTGCGACAAAATATTTAGTTTGTCACGATCGGGACCCCCCAAGAATGGCGACTGCCCTACTGGTTGGCTTGGGTGTGCTTCGTCCAGGCATTGACGGTTCTGAAATAAAATCCTGGTGCTGGCAACGCCAGGTGTCTCCAAAAATTAAATCCTAGTTCCCATTTGAGTTGCCGTCATCATACATGTGTGTGTTAAATAAATGCCTTTATCATATAGCGCCAGAGACACTCAAACACACATATTAACGTTTCAGTGCATCTTGTGAGTGTTCAAAGTTTCATTTTTGAAACACAGATACAAATGGTGTGTGTGTTTTTGTGTTGGTCTGTGTATATGTTTTTATTGCATAACGTTAACGGAATATGTATGTATGTATTTATTACGTAAGCATTTGTGTCAGTCCGAATTGGGTTTGTTGTTGTGTTTGTCTGTATATATGTTTTGAAATCGTAACGTTAAATAAATGTGTTTATATGTTTTTATTTCATAACGTTAATGTGGTCTGTGTATGTATTTATTCCGTAAGGATTTTTGTGAGTGTCTAATGATATGATGTATTGGTTAAGAAGGACGAGAGTGAAAAATTCAGGAATTGGAACTGGTTTTGATGGAATTCGGCGGGGGGGGAGGTTGGTCCTAGCACGCTCATCAAGATGCTATGGGGGGTGGGCCGGTGCAAAAATAATGGTAAGAGGGGGCGCGGGGGCTTGCGTGGATTTCACTACAAACCAGACAATTTTGTAAAAACCACAAAATGTATCCGGTAGGATCTAAGCTGTCCTGAAACTTTTCCATCAGGCAAATGCTCGGTTCCGGCTAACCAGATAAACGATACAGGAAGCCCGGTGGAAAAGGTCGAGTCGGCAGGTATAAGGATCAAGGGGGTTAAGACGTCCCTGTGTTTTGGCGAATGTAGGATTGGTTTAGTCGTGCTTTATTTGTCCCGCCGTTCCCATTCATTAACGTCGAAGCTAGCTCAGCTTGCCGGGCGCGGGGGTACAATTTTTATGAGGGGCGTACAAGGATTTGCGATAATTTACAAGCATGTTTGAAACTTGTCTGGGGGGTGCGTGGCAAACGTTTACCAGGAGGCTGAACCCCTTTTGGTTAAAGGTCCGCCGGTCCCCTCGTCGTGAAACTTTTTATCCGCTAGCATCGTTTGGACTTGGCACAATGGCGAGAGGGGTCCAGGGAGAAAGCGTGCGTTCGGTGTGTAGGGTACACAACCGTTTAAGAGGGCTATAAATTGTTTGATTCGCCCATCAAACGCACACAGACACTTCACAGTGTAAAACCGGGTCATTTTTGGGTTTGGGACGCTGGTTTATTGTGATGTATGTGCAGTTGCCGGTCGCATCTTCTTCGTATGTTCAAAAACCGTTTTTATATGTTAATATGTAAAAATACATGTGTTTATTATGGGTATTGTTTAGCGTAACGATTTCGAGTTGCCAGCGTATACGGTTTGTGGTCGTTGAACCCGGCGAAGGTTGGCTCATTACGGTCGTGTGACCCTCGGAAAGGGTAGAACCGGTTTCGGTGTAGCAGTATCGCGGTGGTCGGACGCGCAACTACTGGGGGCGGGGGATGGGTACCCCTCGTACGATCCGCTGCGCCCCGTAGAATGCGCTTGCGTGCAAAAAAAGAAAATTAAAATTAAATTTTCGGTGGCATGTATTTTTCATTTTCCAGTTCTGTTTCTGGTAATTTTTTCAAATTCCGGTTCCGGTAAATTGTAATTCCGGGTGTGCCCTACCGTGCACTTATACCGACAACTCCTTCTGCAAATCGTTTTGTCTTCACTAGAAATGTTGTTGCCCAGTGTAGTGCGAATTCCTAATTGCGGAGGGGGGGGCTGGCGGTGACCCCTGTAGATTTTTTCCTATTTTCCGTTATTTAATCAAGTGACGTTCCGTGAAAACATTGTCCTAAAACCTATGAATAAATATTAAGTAAGTACATTCATACGCGAATACAACGGGTAGTAGTGTCAGCCCCTCCTCTGGAAAAATTTTGTCCGTCCCCCCCAGGGTGGAAACCGGCACTGCATTATACCGGAATCGGAACTGGAAATTTGATGAGTGTGCGGATAATTTCTACTTACAAATATATATTGATTTAGGGTGTCTGGTCGCATGGCGTGGCAACAATTTTCAAAACGTCGCATGAACAAATTGGCAATCATTTTTTTGGCTCTGTAAAACTAAACTACAATCAATTATTGATCAGTTAACTCATCGAAAACAATTTAAAAGATAAATGATGCGTTGAATTTTTATGTAACATATCACAACAAGTAAGATTTGGTAATTAAAATGTCAAAATTCCGATTCCAATTGATTGTGGAATCGGAATTGGAACTCGTTTTGAATCGGAATTCTAATCGAAATTGGAATTGATGTTGCACCCTGGCCCCGTCTTAGAAATGTGTTTTCAACTTTGCTTGTAAGTCATCGAAAATGCTTGTATGCCCCCCTTTGTGATAAAATTTCTTAGCCTCCCCCCATCTCGCAAGGTAAACTGGCTGGCTACGGGTCTGAGTTGCGATGACTCAAAAAAATGTACACCTGAAGTTACTACTGTGTCTCTTGACGTGAAGAATTCTGGTTAACGCCCCTGATATATAATATATAATATATACATATATAATATTATATATAGATATATAATATATGTAATATATATATGTTGTATTGTATATATTGTTTGGTTTAATAGGCGAAGCGTTTGTTTTTCTGGTGCTTAATGATTACTGTACGTGTTGTGTTATATACGTCGGCAGCGTTAGGTGGGATTTTTTTCGGGTCAGAGGTAAGCATTGTAAGCTAGGCTTCGTTGCCTACTTGGCAATTCTCGTACGTAACCGTACGACGGGTCGGGACCATTTTTTGCCAGGAATCCAAGTAAGTTTGCCAGAAATCGATTCTGGTTCTCTCGACCAAAAAATCGACACTCGGCTGCTGGCAATTTCTAGTGCAATCGTATTGCATCCTGGCGATTACGATGGTATCACGACAGTTTATATCGGGTTTGCGTAACCGGTGGGTGTTCGAAATGTACTTGGGTCAGGGGTTTCCCCCCGTTCAAGTCCCGGACACATTTATAGACTTCGCGTACTGCGGTATGGGTGTTGTTTTGTGATCAGGGGTTGGCCGCCTGTAGAACCTTGTGGAATGTAAAGAGTACCGTAGCCGCGATTGGGAACTGTTTTACCCCGTCAAGCTCCCGATGATGTGTGTAGCTCACAAGTAGGATAGTGAAAATGTCTAAAAGTGGTCACACTAATTTATAAATGGACGGATGGCAGTGTGAACGTTTTGGTTTGTATTAAACAAGTACCGTTTGATAACCGGAACCACCGACACGTTTTTCCGGGACAGGTTCGACTGTTGGAAAGAATGGATAGCATCCTATAAACCGTCATTACTCGGGACCATGGTCGTTGTTAAGATCCACGGCCTGGTAATCCGTAACGTATCCAGAGAGTCGCGTACACATCATCGTGTCGTTAGAAAATTTTTGTGATAAATTGATAAGGTTCCTACGTTACAATATTCCACCGTAGAAAATTAGGCCCATGTAAACATCAGGGGCGGAGAGTTTTTTCTGTGGGAGCTTAAGCTTTAGAATATTTGTTTTGTTTGGCTTAGGCTTAGGCTTAGGAATATTTGCTCAACGCTTAGGTTTAGGTATAGGCTTATGCTTAGGCTTTTGAATATGCTCATTGTTACGCTTAGGTTTAGGTTTAGGTTTAGGCTTTAGGCTTATGAATATGCTTATAATACTGTTCCGCCCGTGTTCTTTACATTGGCCGAAAATTGGCACATCTTATCGCATATAGCATACAGTAAAAATTGCGTTTCATAACTTTTGCCAGATTGTCCGCCCCCCGTCAGAAATTTCTGGATCCGCCGCTGCTCGGAGATATGTGTTAAAACAATAACGTTGGGTTCGCAGAAATTCAATGAATGATAATTGTACTGTATGATAAGTTGGAATTTACACGAATTTGAATGCCGACGAGAATGACATTAGGTATATCCTGTGTGTTATTGCTTATATACTGACTGAGAATAGATAACGTACATAACGAAATATTCATTCATTGTAATATGGAGCAGTTGAGTTGAATTTTTTTGGACGCCTCAATTGAGCGTGGAGTTGAGTGTCGTATTTTGATATCTTGATACTCGATCAATCATTTGAACGGGGTACTGGGCAGATATTTACGCCCCCGCTTTCAGCGTTTGCTTGCTGGATATGGTTGTTTGTACAATTGTCTACTGTTACAATCAAAGGTTTATCGTGTGATCGCAGGCAAATTTGGTTTAGACCTTAATTGGTATTTATACGGACATACATCATGGTGGAACCGGAATTCCGGTTCCGCCATTTTTTTCGCTGTACGGTTCAGGTAAATTTTGAGTGGAATTAAAAATTCGGGGATTAAATTTTGGTCAGTGGAAATGAAGATATTTTACTAAAAATGACGATAAAAATTAAATAGATTTGATTAGTATAACTTTATGTAAACTTTGACAATCGACAAAAATAAACCGCCGAAGGTAGATTTCGCGTCCGTGGATTGTGAAAATTTAAAAGACCGCAGATATATATAGTGGATAGCTATCTCCAACTAAGGGTTATTTTACTAATAATATTGCTAAAAAGAAAATTAAAATGAATGTTTCGGTGGCATGTATTTTTCATTTTCCGAATACTTTCAACAGTGTACAAATTTAGATCCTATATCCGGTTAATATCCGGTTCCGGCACAAAATCCACTCTCCGGCTCCAATTCCGATATCTGGTAAACATAATATCCGGTCGATCCCTGAATAAAGTATATATTGCAAAACGTACAGCCCTTGTGTCATGAAGTAACTGCAGTTGTGGAATAATTGCAATTTTATGCAGTTGCTGTGGCCGTTGCAAAGGCCCATGTTACTTTAAGGAGCGTCCAGGTTTCTGGTGGGTCTATAAAACAGTAGGTTTAGATTCTAGATTACATTTTTTTGTTTACGCTTAGGATTAGGCTTAGGCTTAGGAACACATTTTTGCAACGCTTAGGCTTAATGGGCTTAGGCTTAAGAATACGTTTAATCTACTGTTACGCCCCGTAAAGTAACATAGGCCTATTTTGGTTTCTTTTTGCTTTTAAAATGTGTTATCAATTGATTTGAAAGCGTCTATTAATTAAAGTATATATGTATGTATATCTATACTTACTTATCGGTTTGTAGGTTTGTAATATGGTTAAAGTTTAACGTTTACGTTTTTAGTTCGTACTGATGTATATATTTGTTGTGATAGGAGTGGTGACGCGATAGCAGCGACTGTGCCGCAATTACCGACTCCGATCCCCGCTCCATCTTCACGGGGTCCGTCGAGCACCGAACCGGGCCAAATTGTAAAGTATTGAAATAAATTGTTTGGCCAGCCACGCTTGAAAAGCTGTCAAAAATCTCAATACAAGTGTATTCGCTTCGCTGGCAAATTTTGGATGTTTATCTGGTTTAGGTCGACGATTAGATTGAGGAATGAATACTTTAGCTGTGTTCTCAGATATGCATTGCTTCTGGACAAAGCCGGTGATGACGTGGCTTTGGCTCAGGTTTGGGTTGGTCAAATATTTTTTAAAGCTGGTTACTAGGGTTTTTGAACAGTTTACTAGCAAGGTTGAAAGTTTTGTAGGGGGTGTCAAAATTGATTCCGATGGGAGGGGATGACCGCTCCCTGGCCATCTGTCAGGCTATCCCGCCTACTGTTAAGCTCGGGAATCGGCTCCATCGATTTTGTACGTGCTAACAAACTGGTTCCGTCTCAACAAGGTTCGATCCGGTTAGCGTAGTACCGCCTCTTGCGGTTACTTGTAACTAGTGGATCAAGCCCTGACAGTAAATTTTTTTGGTGGTAAAATGGTAAATGGTAAGGTTGTGACCTTTGCAAATTTTCGCCCTCAAAAAATCGCACATATATAGGTTACAGGAAAAATTGTGGTTCGTTTGATATATCTGTCAGGTAGAGACTGTTCCATATATACTAGTTTCTCTGGCACGTTTTAAGTTTAAGACTTAGGCGGTCTGTTACTTTATTGTGACCAAAAATTTAATTCATTTTTAAATCCGGCAACCGGATTTTAAAAACAAATTATAATCTGTGGTGGACGGCTTTTAATGATAAACTTAAGTTGGTGCTGAGCCTAAGTTTGATTATTCAGTAATCGGTATTACTATTTATATTTTAGATTAATAAGCGGTATTTTTCAAAATTGTATAAGCCGACATACGCACTACTTATTTGTTATCGTTAAGATTGTGATGGGTTTTGTCAAAGAGTCGATAATGACTCTTTACATGAGTGTGTAACTGCACTCAAAATAATATTTGTGATATTTAAGAAAAATTTTTTTACATTTGAGAAATATGATTAGCAAGGTGCACTTGAAAATTATTTCAGTTATAACAGAAAAGTTTTCAAAAAGGTTTAGAAATAAAGTGTGAAAATAAACATTTTCCAGTTATTTTTAGAAAAATTGTCTTAAATATCAGAAAAACTTTCAGAAAAACTTTTCAGATTTGCCACAGAAAATACTTTTCTGAATAAATTCAGAAATACTTTTTTGTGTGTGGGTACAGTCTGTGTAGAAAAGAATGTAACCGGCATGCGTTGCATTTTTGCCCAGTCCGCCTTTGTTTAGAGGGGGGTACAACCGGTGCGAACCATGGCATTTTATGTATGCGGTGTCAAACATGCCCTCTTATAGGTTAATTTAGGGGTATCCGTGTGATAGCGATCCCACCCTCTAGACAAGGGGGGTCGGTCGAAAACGCAACGCCCGGTGGGATATTTTGTACCGCACGGGACCCCACGAGTTGCACGCTCTTGTTATTATCCACTGTTGGGTTTAGTAATTGATCGGCTAAACGTAAATTTGAGTGTCTCGTTTGTTATGATTTTTGCGTTCGCAAAACAGTGATTTGGTTTAACTGACGAACTCGGATTTTGGGATGATACGTATGTAATCTTAAACGTATAAGCTTTTGTTTCGTACAACTTTAGCCGAGAGCAGCCTAACCTCTCTATACGATGGAACAATAATTTAGAACAACCGCGAGACTGAAAGTTTATGCTAATTTTGTGTTATGATAAATTTTGAAAGAAAATTACTTAGCTACGCCTAGCTAGCTGCAATTAGTGTGTGATTTTGTTTCTTACCGCAGGATGTTTTCATTTTTTAGTTTGATGGTAAACATGTTTTTGGTTGGTTTCATCTCATGATCGAAACCTGGAGGTAGGCTTAGACGCTTCAAGCGTGAGGTATGTATTTAAATTTTAATTGTGTTTGTGTTTAGTGTTCGTTTGTGTTATTCGGCAGCGGCCTTGAATATTAGTTTCAGTATCGGTAAGATGTGAGGATTTTGGAAAGGCGGCGTTATGTCCAGTAAAATTTTCAAAACCGGGTTTTTTGTATTACCAACTTGAAATAAAAGTTTAAAACTCGTATACAAAAATTCCAACTGGCGTTTGAACGCGAAAAGCTCGCATGCACCCCCCCCCTTCCCACGCCATCGCTACGCACTGTTCAACGCAATGGTTCAAATTTTAATGAGGTTTGACATAATTTGTCGGTCTTGGAGTAAACTTTTCTGAAAAAAAGGAAAAAATTCAAATATCAGATTTGAAATGCAGATTGAAATCGAAAACATCGTTTAAGTATTGGCAAGAATGCTGTATTTAAAGTATATTCAAATTTACCGTAATCCAAAAATGACTTGAGTTATGGTGAACTGAAGTTGGTTTCAACTGCTTGCCAAGAGAGTAGGGTGGCAACAAAGTTTCGGATTCGGCAAACGTTTGTGGTTCGGATTCGGATTTAGTTGTGAAAAAGCCGAATCCAACAATGTTAGGCAATATGTTGTTTTTACATTTTTAAGTAATAAAAATTTTAAATAACTTGTTATCGAAATCAATATTTTTTGTTTCAGGTCACAAATTTCAAAACTGAATTCGGGCACGAAATATGTTAACGTTTAAAACGTATGAGGCTGGTATTGCGTTAATATTCTGAAACAAATTATAGATACTGTAGTGGCCTGAATAAGAGGGGGGTTCCATTTTGAGTCCGAATCAATTGGAGTCCGTATCCCTAATAAGAGTCCGTAAGCGAATAGACTCCCAAAACCCTAATTAGAGTCCATAAATGTCAATTAACCGTAATTGTAGCGCATAAATGACTCCAGGACCAAATAATTTGAGTTCGAAACTTTAAAGCGTACTTAAATTTTGAAAGTACATTCCTAAGTATAATCTTGTATTATCGCTCAAGTTAATATTGACACAAGAGAAATAAACGTTTAATTTAACGGATAATTGCTGTACCGGATATATATCAGTAACGAAGGGTGGCGGAGCGTGGGTTAAAAATAAATAACAGTCCGTAACCGAATAATAGGGGGCACCCTCTGGAGAGGCCAAATAAATATCAGTCCTCTCCCTCTTATTCGGGTAACTACAGTATATCTGAAATTTACAACATGCAAGATTCGGATTCAGTGTCGGATTCAACAAATTAGCAATGGATTCGGATTCGATCATATTGTAATTTCGGTGCCACCTGCAAAAAAGGGTCAGTTTGCCTAATGCTTTTAGGTTTGGTTTGCTATTAAGTCTGCGACCATTGGTCCAGCGTGCAATGACAACGATTTTCTATGTCGGAATGGCACTGTTTGGTGCTTTGGAATTTAATATATTTCAACAGATGGTTGTTTGGGTTGGATCGAAAACTGGTGGTGCCGAATCCAAGGGAATACTGGTTCATATGGTTTCACCAACACTAGCTTGGGGGGGTGAAAAGTTTACGTTGAAAACGGTTCATCTGAAACCGGAATGTTTCGAAAATTGACAGACTCGAGCGCAAAGGTCGGCAGCTTCATAGGTTATTTTGCTCATTTTACGTCTTGGTTTACTTGTTGGGGTTTGCCAAGTTTAGTAAAATGTAGTATATATACAGTTGCCAGGTTTAGGCATTACAACAAGATAAGTTCACAGTAGTTAGTTGGAACAAGAGTGGATTATGACAAGAGTGTGCAATGCTTGGGGTTCCGCATGATACAAAATGTACTTGCAACTAGCTGTTATGTGCAAAAAGTATCGGCAAAGAATTGGCGTTTTTTTGCAGCTCCAATGCCGAACCGATGCTCACTAAAAGTGTCGATTATTGCCGTTGCCGATGTCGATTCATCGGTACATTCGTAGTGCTTATTTTAGATAGAGATAGGAGCGTTACTGAGCGTTGCAAGTCGATCCATCTGGCTGTTGGCTAAAATCGCGGATCTTTTACGTTAACCGCAAAGACCCAAAATTGGTATCGAAATCCAAACGTCTGATTGCGAAAAATTTAACACCATTCAACTCAGCTCTGCAAGCTGCGTCGAATGGTATATAATGTGTCTAACTTTTTTTGTTTAAAAATGTTTTGGGTGTTAACGGCGGGCGTTGGTGCGATAAAAATCGTTTTAAAAATTCCAATTTGGGCGTGGAATGATCAGGATAGGTAATGAGAGAGAAGATGAAATATGCAAAAAAATTTTCAAAATCTAACCATTTTTGGGTTAACGCGGGCTGGCCGGAAACGTCGGAAAAGACCCGAAACCTCAACGAATACTATACAAAAACGCAGTGAATTTTAGACATTGACGTAGCCCTCGGGCGATATTTCGCTAAAGTATACTTAAATTTTTGAATTTGAATTTTGAAACTTGTAAAAAGAATCTTTTTTACTTTTCTCGGTGTCTTACGGTGTATACGTATACCTTCGTATGTCCCAGGAAGCTGAATCGTTTTGTGCCAATGCCGATTCCAACTTTAGTACACAATGAGGATACTGCATTACATCGTTATATGAAGACTTAAACGCTAACCACAATAAACGATTATAATTTTATAAGAACGGTTCATGATTCTTCTTACTTTTCCAGCTGTCTTACGGTGGATATATCTTTGTATGTCCCCCAGGGAGCTGAATCCGTTTTCGCTGGGAACACTCTGATGGAGTGACAGCACCGAGCCACTGTGTGTGGTGTTGCGTAGGTGGTTTTGATTAATTGTACTATTTTGCCATTCTGGGCCAATTGCACCACCCCCCCAACCAAAAATTTATTGTTTGGGGGCACAACAAGGTTTCTAGAGGGGGTAAAGAAATGTTTTTCTAACATAGTATTATTGTAATGGTGTTAAAATATTTCGGATAGGGGAATGCTGTGTGTATCGACTGGTGATGTGCTCCCATTGACCTCCCTGTACAGTTTGGGTCCGGATGCGTAGTCCATATGCATTATATATAAGTTATTTGTGTGTAATTTGGGCACAGCTGCCGTCGAGTACGTATATGTATTGAAATACACTGTTTTAATGCAACTGCAAAATGCGATAAGGGGGTGCAATCGCAGCAACTGCAAGTCTCTGTGTGTGTATCCGTTTCGTAGTTGGTGGCTTACGGCTGTGTGCCACACTAAGGCACATTTTTGGAATTGAAATGTGGGGGTAAAGTTGTCAAGTCAGACACGAATTGTTCGATGAGCAGACACCCGGGTTACGAGTGTTTTGTGTGGTCGATTTAAAGCTGGTGGCTAAGTTTCGACGTCGATGCGGTGGTCACTTGAATGTTTGTTGGGTTAACAAATAAGTTGAGTTCAATTTTGAACGCCAGAGAGCCTAAGGCTGAATCTGGTTATTTTGAGCAATTGGAACTGATTGATTGTTTGGTTCGAGAAAAGGGCACGGCTGATTTGGGATTTTTAAGAATTGTTTTTCTGTAACCAAAATTGTAAGTACTCTGTAAACACACTCTACTTAAAGTACTTTAGTTATATTTTTCGTCATTCGTTGAGAAGTTTTTTGTGGTTCGGCATTCATTCAGAAATTCGTCATTCAGTGAGAACTTTTTTGTGGTTCTCGTCATTCATTGAGAAATTCGTCATTCATTGAGAATTTTGTTGTGGTTCGTCATATATTGGATGAGCAAAGTTCAAAAAACCTTGCAGCTGACACAGTTTGATTGTTTCCAAATGTTTCAAATGCTGTCATAGGTTATATTTTTAGAATTTTCAATTAAGTAAAATTTTTTTTGAAATATTAAAACTTGTAAATTTTTGCTTAATTTTTAATAATAGAAAAATGACCATAAGAGTTATCTGTATTAATGTGTCTACTTGTGTAGATTCTCTTAGGTATGTATCATTGATTATTAACAATTGGGTGGTGCATAAATAAAAATTGAAATAATATAATAATATTGAACGGCTGATAGATAGGAGGGAATCCTTGAAATAAAGCGTCCATTTTAGATGTTTTCTTTTATCCGGCAGACGATGAAGTTTATACGGTTGTCGGAATCCTTGAATTTACACAACACTGAACACTTGTGGAACCGTTGAAGTGTGTTATAAAGTAGGTATTCTTTTCATTTTTTAATTTTCATATTTAAATTAAAGTGAAAATATATTATGTATTTATATATGTATATTTATTTATTTATATTTATTTATTTTTATTTATTTATATTTATTTATGATTTATATTTATTTATTTATATTTTTATTTATTTATTTATATATGAAGAGATGTATTGTAATGCGTTGTTGAAGTTGAAAAGATTTTCTAACGATTACAGGGTGGAACCGTAAGGTAGGATATGTGTCAGCGAAGCTAATGACCATCCACGAAGACCCGACCCTCAGCGACTCATCGAGGTCTTTGTGATACGTTGCGTGCCACCATGTAGTTGCCTGAGACTCTGGGGTCGATCTAAACGTATCCATTGGTTGGTTATCCTAGCGAATAGCGATTGCTCAATTATTAACTCGGCACACTCTGACGGTAACGACTCACTGTCGGAAGGTGTCTGATTTGATTTATGTTCCGGTTCCGGCCAAATGATATACCTGCCCGTAATTTTGGCTTTTTCAGTATTGTGTCAACAATTTTTAACATTTTTGTTATAGTTGAAGCACTGGTGAACCATAATACTTAAACAAAACCTTTTCAATAGTTCTCGCATGATTGTATATCGTCGGCCCATGCTACTTTAAGGGGTGTCCAGGTTTCTGGTGGGTGTACAAAAGAGTAGGTTTAGATTCTAGAGCACATTTTTTGCTTAGGCTTAGGAACTCATTTTTGCAACGCTTAGGCCTAGGAATACGCTCTAATCTACTGTTACGCCGCTCAAAGTAACATTGGCCGATATCGTCTAAGGTCGCTTGAGCTTAAAGGTATTTGCTACAAACAAACGGTTAATGTGTACGCAATTTTGTTGCCGCAAACAATAAAATCAGTATGAAACAAAACTAAAACTGTGCAATTCCGGTTCCCGGTTCCGACAAAAAAATTATTTGAATTTCAACGGCTATTTTTGATTACTACTAAATTTCATTCCTGTTGTACCTATAACCGTAGTTGAATTTGAAATGAATACAGGGTTGGCCAAGTTTTAGCAACATAGCTTATTAGACAGTTGTTTGGATATCATCGGTCAGAGGCGTGTAACTGTGGTTGATGCAAACCAAATGATCGACCAGACTGAATATGGCAATCAAACGGCAATTAGTGACGAAGCTAGCGCAGGGGTGCGGCGTATGGACTCACAACCAAATTTCAGGGTGGGATTTCCAACCCAGAAGCGGACCCAAGAGTCGACGCCAGTGCCGCGGTAAGTTTATCTAAGGCACGCTTCCCGGCGGCGAGATGGGATCCTTTTGTAAGGTCATCGTCGAAGTGCAGCAGCGTACCGGTACAATATTTAAAGCCAATTAAGGCGCAACTGTGGTTGTGTCACCAAATGCAAGCCTGACAGTTGAAAGCCCCATTCACACGTGCAAGTTTTTGCAACCGAGAACTCGCAGCTGCAACTTGCACAAAATGCGTACTGCTGCAAGTATTTTCAAAACAACATTCCGATTGACCAATCAAACTGCAGGTGCATGAAATTCAACCGACTTGCAACTGCGTTCACAGGTGCGAATTAAATTAAATAGCATAAATTGTCCACTGAATAATTTGCAGCTGCAAGAACTTTAAAGTGGCTTTGTGATCAAACTGCAAAAACTTGCATGTGTGAATAGGGCTTTAAATTATACGTGTACGTGAGTGAGCACATTAATAGTTTCACAGGCTTTTGCTTAGACTTTGATTAACGGTCCATATTCGGGCGCCTGCTCTATTTGTTTGTGGTCTTCGATCCATTTAAGTGCCATTTGTTAATATTCGATTCACTATTTTTACCTTCTACGGGGAGGGGGCACTGTTTGTGTTTTGAAAATTTAAAATTTTTAAAACGCATTATTTAATTAATTTTTCAATTGGTTAAAATTTAAAAATTGCACAAAAAGTGCAAAATTGCCGAACTCATGATGTGTGTTGGTACTGTACGGTGTGCACGACCCCTGTTCGAAGTTTTGCCCAAAGTTAATGACCACGCCAGGAATCGAACCTCGGCCCTCTTGTGCTGGAGCCAAACATGCTACCACTACACCAAGCAGTCATTGCAACAACTTCTTATACCGGCACATGTACACAGGAATCGCAACATTTGCTTTACATACACTTACGTGCACTTATACCGACAATGTGGTATACCCGCGGTATTTTTCAGCTGTTGATTAGCTTGAAAACCGTATTGTGGCCGTTCAGGTGAGTTAGCCGAACAATTTGTATCGCAGTATTTTTACCTCGGCAATCCTGGTTGAGGGAATACATAATTATTAATCCTGGGATCTACATATACCGAAATATGAAGTTGTTGCAATCGACCATATATGCTGTAGCGATCGGATGCTTTACTCGAGTGCAAAAACGCCGAGATTCGATTCGTGGCGTGGACCATAACTCCAGGGAACAACTTCGAACATAAGTCGTGGACGCCGTATAGCAGTTGCAACAAGCACTTGATTGCGGCTCGTTTACACGCAAGCCGCTTCAAAGGATCCGTGGTGTTGGAGCTGTACTGCTGCAGTGGGATCTGAGTGAGGATTGTGTGCGCTTGCAACGCGGTTGTTTTTAGATAAATTGAACTAAAAAACTATAATGTATTTTTGACGTTGGAAAAAAATTCGTTTTTACTAATATATATAATATATATAAATATATATATAAATATATACATAAATATATAAATATAATACATATTATGTATACGTATTAAAATAATTATAAAACAGTGTATAACCGACGTTTATAACAAGTAAAAACTGTATGTCGAGATATTGGTGGCGGTGTGGTAAAATGTGGCTAAAATATAGATTGCGTATATACGGCGTATACGTCGTCTTCCTGTACTATACAGTTTGTTTGGTGTGACACACTGTATACAGATTTATTAGCGATGTTTTATAGTTTAGAGGCAGTCTTTGGAGAAATGTTAATGGGATATGGGTGTTAAGTAGGCTTTTTTTCGAGGGGAACAGTCTTGGTGAACTGGTTCATCGTCGATGAAGGCGATTATCGCCGTTGTAGGGGGCGAAAGGTGGCAGCAGTTGGGGGTTGGGAAAGTATTTGTGGACCGGGGGGGTGCTGTGTGAGACGTGGATATTACTGATTGTGTTGGAAGTTTTTATTTTTGGAGTATTCAGTTTGTTGTGTAATCCTATTGGTGGCGAACCTGTAAGATTAATAGTATGCTATTGCAGTGGTGATTGGATCACTATGGTTGAGTCCTGTAATTTGATTGGCTGTTAGTTGGCGATGCACGTACAACTTGCACGCGTAAGTTTGGTCACAAAACAGCGTTGAAGTTCTTGCAGCTACAAATTATTCACTGGAATTTATGGAATTTAATTTAATTCGTACCTGTGAATACAGTTGCAAATCGCTTGAATTTCTTGATCCTGCAGTTTGATTGGTCAATCGGAATGTTCCTTTGAAAATACTTGCAGCTGCAAGTATTTCGTACAAATCGCAGCTGCGAGTTCTTGCTGCAAACACTTGCACGTGTGAATGGGGCATAATATTTGTTTAAAGGTAATAGTTTGAAGCACAAAATTACTTACTAAGCATCCAGTGGCGGAACTAATCGAGTTGAGACAGCTACGTGCGATAATTTGCTTTTTGAAGGTAAAACTCTGTACTATATATAAGACATGTCCCGGGACCAGGATTTTACCTGATGCCCGGGCCCCGGTACCGCGGCAGCGCTCAGCAAATTAAACTAAACTCCAAATTTTATGTACCTTTTGCGTAAGCATGTACCTAGGAGTAGGGAACAGGTGCAATCACTGTTTTACAGGTACTATACGGCATCGTACGTGTATAATTAGCGTTACGGCGACGCTGATGACGGACGGCGCCGAATGGTGCCGGATGTCATCAAAAGTATAGCGCCAAACGGTGCCGGATGTCATCAAAAGTATAGCGCCAAACGGTGCCGGATGTCATCAAAAGTATAGCGCCGAACAGTGCCGGATGTCATCAAAAGTATAGCGTCGAACAGTGCCGGAGGTCATCAAAAGTATAGCGCCGAACAGTGCCGGATGTCATCAAAAGTATAGCGCCGAACAGTGCCGGATGTCATCAAAAGTATAGCGCCGAACAGTGCCGGATGTCATCAAAAGTATAGCGTCGAACAGTGCCGGATGTCATCAAAAGTATAGCGCCGAACAGTGCCGGATGTCATCAAAAGTATAGCGCCGAACAGTGCCGGATGTCATCAAAAGTATAGCGCCGAACAGTGCCGGATGTCATCAAAAGTATAGCGTCGAACAGTGCCGGAGGTCATCAAAAGTATAGCGCCGAACAGTGCTGGATGTCATCAAAAGTATAGCGCCACCGTAAGCGTCAATGTGAACGAAGTTTGTAAGAGCCTAAGAGTTTGCAAGCGGCGTAGTTCGGCGCTGAACGGCAATTTTGCGTATGATCGCCGCATGGCACAGGACGGCACCCACCAGAAAAAGTTGAAACGCGTCCGTAACCAGCTCAACATCCAAAGGGGAGGGCGGTGGGTAGTAAAATTTTTTCAAGAGCGACTGTCCAAGTGTTTTAGTTGAATTCCTAACGAGGTCGATATATTTCTGGTCACCCCCGTTCGGATGCCTTCCGTATTCGAGTTAAAATTGTCAAAAAAATACTGCAACACTGTGCCATCCTCGTTTTAGATATCATCCATTTTCCAGTTTCAATTTGTACGACCCACGGGTGAGGCAAAAACTGGTATATAATGTATAATATATATTATCATTTTATATATATATATATATTTATATATGTATGTATATATCAATTTCTGGAATATTTTACGCTAGTATAAGTTGATTAAATTTTAATGTTACTAGTATTTTCGATTATACGCAAGCTGAAATGAAACTCACAATCCTTGTCCAAGTTGTGCTGTAATCCAGTTTCACTTCAAGGTTGTATATATGTATATATGCCTATAAACATATATGTATATAAATAGATATATACATATATGTATATAAGTACATATATAATATACATATATAAAAACATATATATGTAACATTCAAGCGGGCTACGTGATTTCACACCTAATGTCAGTTTTTATTACGCCACGGACTCAAGGCGTATCGTCAAAAGAGAAGAAGGGGTTGCGTAGAATAAAAATTTCATTGAACAACGGATTCATCGTGTGTTGCAAACTGAAACTGTGCCTAAAAATGTTTGTACAAACATCCCAAACAGCGGTTTGACACCCTGAAATACGCCTGGTTATGCCCTTTGGAGTTACAAGCATGTTTCGTTGTGAGACTCGTAGCCAGCCCACCTTGCTAGGGACGGGGCTAAAAATTGTTCAGGAGGGGCATTTAAAGGTTTTTCAATGACTGAAGATTCAAAATCTAGGGGGGGCCAAAATTTTTTCCAGGGGCGACTGACGTCTACCTGTCGCCTGACCTTGGTTACCGGTCCGCTTGTGCTGCGCTGGTTATTTTTGCTGTCTTTACGGGCATACAATGGTTAGGATTAGATTCTAGATTACATTTTTTGCTTAGGCTTAGGCTTAAACTTAGGCTTAGGAACTCATTTTTTGCAACGCTTAGGCTTAGGAAATCATTTTTTGGTACGCTTAGGCTTTGGTTTACGGTTAGAGAAATACGCTTAATTTACTGTTACGCCCCTCAAAATAACATTAGCCGGATTTAGAATAAAGCTAACACTGTTTTAGTTCTTAGAATAAACAAGAATACGTTTTATTCGCTATGCTGACGCTAAAAATGTTTTAAACGAGTTTATGCGCCTCGTAAATTGAAATCCTGGTGTTCAGTGGCGGATCCAGGATCTCAAAA
Source organism: Enoplolaimus lenunculus (assembly GCA_030248215.1). NCBI lineage: Eukaryota > Metazoa > Nematoda > Enoplea > Enoplida > Thoracostomopsidae > Enoplolaimus > Enoplolaimus lenunculus. The sequence continues at coordinate 49,895 of JASANG010000036.1, read as the reverse complement.
TGGGGGGGCCAAAATTTCACAGGTAATAAACTTAGTTTTGACCCATACTGTAGTGACCCAAATAAAAGGGGGGTCCCATTTTGAGTCCCAATATAATTTTTGTCGAGATGCTGTTGGGGGGCCACGGCCGGGGTGGCCCCCCCGTGAATCCGCCATTGCTGGCGTTGCTTCAGTTCGGGGGGGCGGGCGGTCGATTTTGTTGGAGTAATGTTGTTTAGTAGCGATTATTACAAACGGAGACCCGTGTAAAGATCAGGGGCGGAACGTTTTTTGTGCTGGACTGCGATAGAGTAAGCGTAAGAGTTTTAGATTAATGTTTTTGCTTAGGCTTAGGCTTCAGTTGTATGCTCATTTTACACTTAGGCTTAGAAATATGCTTATGCTACAGTTACGGACAGGTTCTATACATAGTGGTGAGCGTAAGATTTAGATTAATGGTTTGGCTTAGGTTTAGGTGTAAGCTTATTGTTACGTTTGCGCTTATTCCGGATATTAAAACCGGAATTGGATATCCAGTTGTACACTGATGTAATGTTCATTTATGATTGCCGGCAGCATACGGTCTACACATATAAGTCGACGAGAAAAGTTATGCACGCCTACTTTGTCCAAGCTGCTTAATAAAATCGCGGTCTGAAGTTCCAGTGTCTACGTCAAAAGTGATACTCAACGCTTCAAAATGTGACAATTAAGCTAATTTTGACTTTAAACTCATAATGCCGTTCATATTTAGTTTTTGAGTTGTGGTATGTAGAATCATTTTGTACTTTGTCGATTTGAAAATTATTATACCAAATCCTCAGGGCTAACATCCATGTTTTACTACGGTAACAAGTATTTTAGTCACGTCAACATGCTTGCTAACGGAGGGTAAATACTTCAGGATAAGCATGATTGAGTTTCACCGGTAGTGTTGTGCCCCCCCCCCCGCGCGCCCCGACGGTGGAACCATTGTCCCATACAAATGACCCAGCTACTGCTGACGGACCGTAACAGTAGTATATTGCTAAACCCCCAAAGCGTGTATGCCAGTTCGACCACAATGTTCGCGAACGAGAAGAGCTAAACGCAATTTTAGCACGAAAATTTTGCTATAAAGTTTAGGTAAACGAGAATATGAAATGGGAAGGCCCGAGTCGTCATATGCCGACAGCCACAAGCTCGGCTTTGAATTATACGGCGGGCGGGCGGGCGAGCGTTGTTTTTATTGACTCTGTATGATAAGTTTGGAAATGTTGTTGTTACATGTATATTGAATTAATATTTTTAATGTTAATTTGAAAGTTGATATAGATGCGGTTGGACGGGGGGGCGGGCGGTTGAAAACGTGCAAGCGAACGTTATGTATTTCAGGTATTGTCGATGCGGCGGGCAACAGATAAATTTGACGTGTGGAAACAGTTTGTTTGAAACTGGTTCACGTTATGGAGCCGGAAACAGAATGCAGGTGTTGTTGCGTGGAATGCTGGGATTCCAAGTTTAAAATGAGTTTCCGGCTGGGCGGGAGGCAGTAATTGGAAAGACATCAATAATTGAGCGAAGCGAAACGGTGAACGAAACTCAGGGGTTTGCGAAGCGTTTTTATGGTTTGTACTCGGGCGTCGAAAAGAGGATGTCCATCCGACAGGAATGTCAGGAACTGCTGAACGGATTTTGATAAACTTTTTTCGGTTGAAAACTTATTATCCTGAGGTGTTAACTTCGCATTGGGATTGTAATATTTTTTAATCGCTTGTTTGCTACAGGCTAATTTGGTGTAATTGGTTTAGCCTAAATTAGGGTTTTTTTACATTATTTCGGTAATTATAAGGGTTTTACAAGTAGTCTAATTTCAGTACGTACTAAAAGGTTTTTGGGTGTGAGGAATATGAATAAATTGTTTATAAACCTCCAAAACCGATCAATGAATGGTTAGCTAACGTAACTAATTGAGATATTAGCTTAATAATTCAAAACCAAGTAGGTTAAAATTTGAGTTTGTGCTTTATATAGCCTGGAATGTTTAACAAGACTGATGAAAACGTATGTACAAGCTTTCGCTCAATACCTGTAGCTCCACTACGACTGGTTGTACTGTATATGTCGTATGCCAATCTGCTGTTCAAGTCAATTACTAATTGGTCTAGGCCAATGTGCTATTTTGCACAGTAACAGTTTCGCCTAGGCTAAACTGCTATTAATCTTATAGACCAGTCAGATTTGATTATTTACACAGACGCAGTACCCGTCAACCAATCACAGTTGGTTGTACAGCACTGTTGTTTTGCTACATTTTACAATGGGTATTTGGTCTACGCCAATCTGCTATTGGCTCAAAATAGCAGATTGGCATAGGCCAATTGGTAATTGGCATTGAATAGCAGATTGGCCTACGACAATAATATATATTGCATTTGCTTTTCAGCATACATAATTCTGAATATTATTGAATAGAAATACAAATATATTGGTGTTGGTGCTGGAACTTCTACTATATATTAGTATACACTTTACGTAATTTTATCGAAGTTCCCCAACCAGGCTGTGACATAATGACCTACCTATACCTGACGTATACAAATGTGTTAATTCTGCGACGCCGGCTGCTAGTAGTACGAATCTAATTGACTAAAATTTAAAACAATATCTCTTAAAATAATAATAATTATTATTTGGGAATTTGCTGTGGCCAACAACAATAATCTAAATGGCAATTGTTTGCGAGCGATTTAATTATTAATTAAACTGTTTGAATTTTAAAACAAACTTGTCGCAAAATTAATTTTAAAATTTTTATGTCTTAGTTGTACGCAGCGACAGCAATGTCGAGCGGCAAATGTTGCGAGCGACATTTGGTTTAAAATTGTATTAAAAGACTAAATTGTGTTCAAGTGAATTAAAAAATTGTATCGAGATTGTGTCGCGTGGCAACGCGAACATTTCAAATGGGACAATTAATGTTGCGAGCGATTTGAATATTTTAAAAATTGGGTTAAATTTAATTTTTTAAATAATTTTTAATACGTAACTTTATTTCGATTTGTGGTGACAGCAACAACATTTAAAATGGCAAATGTTGCGAGCGATTGTATTGCAGTATCGATAGCGACTGTTGCGACTAATGTTGCCGGCGATGGTACAACGATTATTGGTCCACAGACTGTAGTTGGAGGATCGTTTTCAAGCGGAAGTGATGAAAGTGATACGTCGTCGCATAGTGAGCATTTGCTCGAAATGAAACCAATGGGATTTGATTCTACAGCTCATCATGGTGAGTGGATGTGTTTTCTGATTGGTTCTTTTAGTTCTCAGGGGGTCGAGGCAGCTCAAACTTCTAGTGGAATGCAAACTGGTTTTCACCAATGAGATTTGATTCTACAACTCATCATGGTGTGTAGCTATGTTTTCTGATTGGTTCCTTTAGTTCTCAGGGGGTCGGGACAACCCCCAACTCTAACTGGAATGCAAACTGTTTGTGATTGGTTGTTCAGGCTTGTCTGTATTCGAGAAAACTGAGTTGCGCAATAATTATTTGCCTTCACTCTATTTGCAAACTGTAAATTAAACAAGGTTTATATAGTATACAAACAAAGCTGTGTGATTGTGTACCGTAATGTTTAATCGAATACAATGTTATGTGGATAATGCTGTTTTTTGTATTGTTTTGATTAGCTAATGAAAATGCGCATGTCTTATTTTTAACGAATCCCGATTGCACAACCAATCAGAATCAGAATTTTGAAATTTTAATTTTAATCTTACTTGTTGTAATACGTTGCACTAAAATTCTGTATTATTTGTCCATTAAATTGCTTTTGATGAGTTAACTTATTAATATTTGATTATAGATTAGCTTTTACAGAACCAAAAACCATCGTCAACATGTTTATGCAACCTTTTTGAAAATTTTTACCAGCCAACAGACACCCTAAATCAACATGATATTTGTCAATACAAATTATCCGTACAGTCAACATTTCTAGTTCCGATTTCGATTAATATTCTGGTATACATTTGCCCGTCTAATTCCGGTATAATCTGATTCCGCTTTTAACCTTACGGTTGTGGTGCCGGATATCATAAAACAACTCTTTACAAGTGAGCGTGTACATTTCTATGCAAATCGAGAAGTTCAAGTTTTGATACGTTTCAGCCGCTTTTTACTTACCTATATAAGCGAGTGACAGTTAAACGCATTTTTGCATTAATAATTTCAGTTTATCAGCCACAATTATGTACTGATCAAGCTAAAAGTACTGCGAAAAAAATAAATTATTTTAACATATACAATATCCGGTATTCGGTTCCTGCTCCGGTACAAAATTCAAATATATATATATGCCAATTTTGACAAGTTTTCCAAAAAGTCCAACAGCAATTCGGTGATGAAAATTATTTCAAATTCCGGTTCCTGTTACTATTCCGGCAAACGATAGTACCCTGTTGGAACCATGATATATATTTGTGTATACGTACATAAAATAGTTCCTTCATCGCCTGCGGCCAAAACAATGTACATACATATCTGTAAATCAGTTTAGACTCAGCTTAATTCATATATTTACACTTTGTTAAGTCGAAAAACTCTCATGGTATCATGAATTAATGAGCTATGCGAGCATAAGTAAGGTATATTTACTTAATTATAATTATAGATTCAGCTTCTTCAGGCAAATTATGCTCGTTAAGCTCAGCTAAACGTCTTCGAGTAAGAATTCAATTTTTGATTATAAACGTAAGTGGTCGAGTCAGTTCGTTCTCGAACGTGCGCTTGAGTGAAAAGTTAATAACAATTTTTGTGTGTTGACGTATAATAAATTTAAAACCCTGCGATCAGCGAATCTTATCAACCAAATAGTGTATAATTAGGCAAAGTGTTGGTTTGGGACGGGTTATTATATTTATTTATTAGTTGGGTTAAGCAGCTTTTCTATGAGATAAAAGTAGATGATTTTAGATCCGTTGATTTGAACGTTTGTCTAAGTATCTCCAAAGGATGGTTAGAACGCCTTGTGGGTAATACGTAGTTTGAGAACTGCGGTATACGGTTAATATACTGATTCGGGTTTAATCTGTGTATACACTGAACAGGTAAAAATAATGCTACAAGGCAGAGTGTAGCTGGATGTTCCGGTCCGGTATATATGTATATGTATTAATTTGATATCCGGTGACAACCTGTAAAGAGGGTGCGAACATTTTTCCAGGAGTGACATGAGGGGATTCATAGTATTTTTACAAGCAGGAAGGCTAAAAAAGCTTTTCAAGAATGCGGAGTCCCTCTGGGTTCCGGTTGGATATGGGGTTAGCACGTGTTTTGTATAGCTCGAAGGTCCCGTCTATGGTCAGGGTAGAGCACACTGTGTCGCTGCTTCTTTCATATATGTCGTGGGACTAATCTGCTATTCAGGTCAATTACTAATTGGCGTAAGCCGATCTGGTATTTTATGTAATTGCAGTTTTGGCGTGGGCTAAACTGCTGTTCAACTTCGACCAATCAGGTCCGATTATTTGAACAGACGCAGTATCGTTAACCAATCATGGTTGGTCTTACACATCACTGTTGTTTTGCGACATGTAACATTTCAGTATTTGACCGAGGTCAATCTGGTGTTCTAAGCAAATAGTGCATCAGCCCAGGCCAAACATCAATTGTACGATGTAGCTAAACAACAGTGATGTAAAACAAACTCTGATTGGTTATCGATATTGAATCTTATTGGTCTATCAAGTTCAATAGCAGTTTACACTATGCGAAATTGGTAAAAAAATCGCAGATTAGCAGCGTACGACATATATCTGACATCGAACAAATATTGCGAAATTTATGCGAGAAAAAAACCATAAAAAACGTCTTATTCAGGCCGGAAACTCAAAACTAACGATAGACAGGGTAACTGGCAAACGGTTATGATGGGGCCAAAGACAATTTTTCACATACCTACGCACACAATTTCTCTTGAACTTTGATCAAGTAAACGCTAGCTCGAAGAGGGTTACGCAGGTAGTTTTAGCATTGTTCTGTCGAAGATTTGGCCAAATTTAGGTTTGATATCAATTTAGGCAAAGTGATTTAGTTTGGTATAGTACTGCGCAGCTATTTCTATATTTTGAAAAATAACGGCTCACGTTAGACGCACTGTTTATGCATGCGTCACATGTGATATTTACATTATAGTAAAATAAGCTGAATTTGAGTTTAAAATAAAATAACTGTTAAAAATAGGTTCATGGTACGTATCTGGCAATATATATTTAAATATCTATATATACATACGTATATATATGTATATATGTATATATAATATATATACATATATATGATATATATATACATGTATATTTACATTCAGAAATTAACTTTGAATTCTGAACGGCATTTTTTAAATAATCCTTGCAATTAAAAATTAATAATTGAAAGAGAAGCCAAACGGTCTTTCTAGGGGCGAAGAAAATATTTCGTTACAAACATAGAATTTGTTAACTCCCCGTTTTGTAATTGTTTGGTCATATTTATACAATATGTATATAATGTATATATAAGGCCTGCTTATAAGAAAGTATATATATATTTAGCCGTAGTACGTAGTACCTACGTCAATATTTGATGTATTCGATTGAGAAGATTTGAATTGAAATTGAGAAACAGTTGACGTAAAATCAGCCGGTTTCAGTTTACGCCTATAAGCATTGTTGTGATTGTTGCTAAATTTAGTCATTTTTTGCTAAATTCAAGCTTGTTTTGATGAAGCCTAGTTTAGTGAGATATGACGGTATTATTTTTGAGATATTACCACCGTAAACTATATATACAATATGTATATTATATATATTATATATAAGGGCTTTGGGGCCCCATCCAGTGGCGTAAAGACCATGTTTATTTACTCGGATTAACCGAGATTTAGGGTGTGTACACCGGTTGCTAGATCAGAGCGGTGGCGCAAATATACCAGATTTAGGTAAATGATGGTTGCGTACTATTTTAAGTTACGGATGTCGGTAAATACTGTAGCTGAGTAAATATTGAGCGGTCGAAAGCTGTGGTATATTTTGTGCCGGGCGTGTAGCCAAGAAGGGCCAGCGAGGGCTCAGCCGCCCGGAAGAATTTCGTCCGCCCATAGAAAATTATCATCGACCTTGGATGTGTAAGGTCATCGAAAATCTTTGTATGCCCTGCGATCAAGTCGATCTGGCTACGGGTCTGATTAGAGTCAGTTACGTCGAGTTGGCTTTTTTTGAAACGAATAACTCAGTTGGACGGTTTCCATTGGCGACTGATAATGACACCGGATATCAAACAAATACCGGCGCCAGATATGAAGTGCAAAATTGAATCTCGTTGGTTGATGTAAAAATAACAAATAGGGGCATTTGTCGCAATATGATTGGTTGAAAATTAAAATTAATACATACCCTGTGTCGTGTCTTTGTGATTTTTTCTATGCTGTCCCTTTGGGTCCTGATCGGATTCTCAAACTGGTGGAACGAAATAGATATTTAGGATTAAAAATACATTATATCATTGTACCGTACGGCGCGCAGTCCGTCACCGGTTGTGCCATAATTTGTCGTACGAGTGTTATTTGTGTACGTTGCCGTACGGGTGACGGACGGCGCCGGACGGGTGACGGACGGCGTCGGACGTCAAGTATAGTGCAACCGTTACCCTAAAATGTGTGGAGAAAACGAAATAAGAACCAAAAGGTAAATGGAATCAGATTGTTTTGAAGATATATTTGAAGATAAAGTATTAACTAACTTGGAGTAGATCCGGAAAGCATGTTGTATGGATCAAATGTGTGTTGTTTTGCGGACGTTTACTTTGACGAAAATTATTTATTCGGTAAGATTTTTGCCGAATATTTGTGATGAGCAGCAGACATGTTGGGATGGCCAAAATTGCAACAAACCGTAGTAGTACTACTACACGTGTTTTGTAGAACAAATGCGTTAGTTGGTTATATTTTCGTTCTGTTGGATGTCGTGGGCGGATCATTGGTTTTGCGGTAGGTCTTGTAACTCAATAATCAGTGAACGTCCGCTTAAAGAATGAGCATTTATGTGGAGTTTAGCTTGGCCTGTTCTATTTTTTATTCATATTTTTGACATCCGCAGTTGCAACGGTTTGGTTGTTATTAAAACGATTACCGGTTGCTGGTACATACGCACTACTTTTGGGTTTTACGTTTTGAATTTGAATTTGAACCAGACGCGCCAACCAAAATTTTGGAAACGAAGGCAGTGTTGTAGAAAGAAACCGTTAGAACGCGTTTGTTGTGGTGTTGAAATATCAACCGGAAAAAATAGTTTCAGAAAACCCTGGATAGCAATCGTCAACGGACGTTTGACCGCAACCTATCACCCCCACCGTCCCCAAGATCGCCAGGCTACGCCTTGATATCATCAACTCAAACATGCATGTGTAAGACTCTGGGTAATTACGTTAACTGTGTGTTTTTGTTTACTTTTACAGACTCTGGAACGTTTGCCGATACGCCACCGTCAACGGCAATTGGCGACGAATTGATGACACAGTTGGCACGCGATCGCAGCTATACGTGGCCTCGATTCAGCGACAATTTACTCACTCCTGACGGCGCGTATACCCTTCAAGATATTTCCGGTCGGGTTCCGCTCAAAATTGCCGAAGAAATTGTCGTGTCGCCAGACGCAATCGCAACAACAACAACAGCACCAACAACAGCAACAACAACAGCAACTGTTCCGCCGAACACTTGTGAACGACGTCCGTCGCCTGCGGCTGATTTTCGAGGTCGATCGGCTACTGGTGTAACAGCGTCGCCGTTCCAGGTTGATCTTCGTCCGAATCATCACCCAACAACGCTTGACAATACCTCGTTTCATCAGCCTTCAGTATACGACCCTGGTGTGTTAGGTGAACACGACATAGTAACTTACACTGACTATATAGTGATCAGGGTGCCACCGGAATTACTGTTTACCGGAAACGGAATTTGAAACCATTACCGGAACCGGCGGCACCGGCACCGCAACCGAAGCCGGACAGTTAAAAATATATGCCACCGAAAAGTTTTATAAATTTGTTTTTTTTCGCTTTATTATTGGTAAAATAACCTATAGTTAAAGACAAGTATTTACATAATCTGTGTTGTATTTTCGATTTTCATTATCTGCTGAACTGAAATCTCTACCTTCGACGGTTTATTTTCGGTCATTGTCAAGCTTTATACTAATGATAATGAAATCTATTTTATTTGTATCGTCTTTGTTTTTACACCGACTCAAATTTAATACCCGAATTTTTAATGATAGTTATAATAATTTTTAGGCGTTGTGTGTAGTTTGTACATATAGCATTTCAATTAGGATATTGATGCTAGAATAGGAATGGTAATCTTACCATGAATTTTCTAGGTTGTCATACGGCAACAAACGCAACGCAATATTCACCGTACGACGCCGTCGCTAATAGCTGTGATCGTAGCGTACAACAAACGACAAAAACAGAAACAACATCAACAGCAACCATAGCAACCAGTTTGTTACCTAGTGACCGTAACCTGACAACAACAACAACAGCAGCAGCAGCAGCAACAAGCGATGACGCGATGTTGATGAACGATCTTGGTAGCGATGGCGTCATGGTGAATGGTGTTGCTGGTCGGACGATAACGACAACACAGCCGCCTCTGGTTTGCACTAGCAGTCGAGGGTTGACGGAGAACGGCATGTCTACTCCGTATCAACATACGAACGATTTGAATAAAAACAACAACAACAACAACAACGACAATTGTGATAATAATAATAATAATAACATAATGGATTTGTCGAGTGCAATTATGATCGCTAGCGGCGATGATCATTGTGGCAATGCAAGCGGAGGCGGAACTGGCGCTGGAGGCGGTTACCATGACGACGCAACAGTTGGCATCGATGGCAACATGATGATCGATCTTAGCGCCGCGACAACGTGTAGAGGTTTATTCAACACAACAACTGTGAACGGAATGACAATGAACGGCAATGGTATCATTGATAACACAGGATATCTCCTATCGCAGCAAATTCAGTATGCATCGTGTGGTGAATTATCGATCGACAAATCGACAGGTGAATTCAATGGTGGAAGGCAACCGCCTGTGGCGATAGCTAAGACACATGGGCGGCAAACATCAAAGGACTCGAGTGGAAGCGGCAGCGGGCGGCAAACCTCAAAGGCGTCGAGACATTCACAAGGCGGCGGAGGCGGAAATTCAACGTCATCGACACGAAAAAATGCATGGGGTAATTTGTCCTACGCTGATTTGATAACGCAAGCGATCAAATCGGCACCTGATCATCGACTGACGTTGTCACAAGTGTACGATTGGATGATTGCCAATGTGCCGTATTTTCGTGATAAATGCGATGGCAACAGTTCGGCTGGATGGAAGGTAAGTGAGATTTTGTTGCTGTTGTTGTTGCTGCTGCTGTTGTTGTTGTTGTGGTGGTTGTTGTTGTGGTTGTTGTTGTTGTTGTTGTTGGTGGTGGTGGTGGTGGTGGTGGTGGTGGTGTTGTTGTTGTTGTAGTTTCTGCTCTGGCACAATTTTACTTGCCTCAAAAGTAAATGCTTTGGCCTTAGCGTAGGCTTTGGAAAATGCTTACGCTTAGTTGCGTAGGTAAGCCTTTTCCTAAGCCTACGTTTAACTTAAGCACAAATTGGGGCAGTGTGCAACAGCTCTTTATGCGATTGGAGTTTTGGTGTGTATTTGTACTAACGTTTTCAAGCTTGCGTCAGTTGTATCAGTTAAAATTGTTTGAACAGTCTTTTACCCTGTTTTCGAAGATATTTATTTACTACGACAGCCAATCAGCGCCTAATTAGGTTAATTACGACAGCCAATCAGCGCCTAATTAGGTTAAATTTAACCTATTAAAACAACTGGCTATTCGTATAATGTGAATTTACACTGTAACCCAAATACGAAGCTAGCCAGGGATGTTTAGGGGTGAACGCCGTTTGTGATTTTTGGCCATGAGTTTTGGAAACTATTTTCAGTTGGTAACGCAGGATGCTCTATCTCTTGGGCGGGTCCGACCCCACTAAAATGTTTCACAGGTCTAAAATTTTGTAGTCCACGAAACAATTTTCAGTTTGCCAAGACAGAGCCGCGCAAGGATTGAGGGCCTCCAATTGGGGCGTTTGCAGGGCTTCAACCAGGTGTTTGGGGGGTTGCCTCTTGCATCTATAACACTCGCTCGCATCTTTGGAATACTTCAGTGAGGTTTGTAAATATTTATCTTCGGGCTCTGCAATGTAATGGGGTTTTTCTATTTGTGAGAGTACGTTTGAGCTACGCTCATAATTATTGACCACCCCGTCATAGACGTATTTATTTTGCCCTAATTCAACTCAATTTGTATGAAAATATACTGACTAATTCTTTCTTGCTTATGCTTACGCATAGGCTTTTCCGTACGCTTTATTTAGGTTTACGTTTATGTGCTATTCCAGCCAATTACCACCAATTGGTCTAGGCCAATCTGCAATTTTATGTAATCGCAGTTTCGCTTAGGCTAAAGTGCTATTGAACTTGTAGACCAATCAGATTTCAGTATTTGGAAAAACCAATATCGTTAACCAATCAGCGTTGGCCTTACACATCATTGGTGTTTTGCAGCATCTCACAATCGCTATTTGGCGTAGGCCAGTTAGTAATTGGTCTGAATCGCAGATTAGTCTTACGACATATATACACTATTGTGGCAGCCGTGTTTTTCACATTGTCCCATACTTTTCTAGTCGCCCAGAATGTATTAACTGCGCATAGTTTGGAGTTATCTGAACATCTTTTAGTCTATTTAACGTATCATCTGTGTAGACCTATTTTATCTCAGCTATCGCATCGTTGGTCCTGTATATTGCAGTTTGCACGGACCCGTAGCCAAGGGGGGTTCAGCCCCCCCCGGAATAATTTTGCCCACCCCTCCTAGAAGATTGTTAATCTTGCTTGTACGTCATTGAAAACTTTTAATAGCAAGGTGGGCTGGCTACGGGTCTGAGTTTGCTATAGAGTTGAATATCATTTTCATTCATCAAATGTATGTTTGAAAAGGAAAGACGGGTGTAATTTAATATGCCGGCTACATTTTGTCAGTTGTCTGGACATTGTCCAGCTATGCTATACACAGGCATGTGAGTGCTTCGGCTCAGCTTGCAATCAGCTGACTATATCGAACATGTGTTAAGTGGCTGTCTAGACAGATATAATAAATCATTGTCTCTGTGTGTCTTAGATCTTTGTCTGTGGGTGTCTCAGATCTTTGTCTGTGTGTGTTTGTCTTGGAGATATATTAATTGATGTATTTATGTAAGTGTTTATGTTGTAGAATAAGAAATAAAGTTTTAAGTATATACATGTTTATATGTATATGTGTCAAGACAGCAGACATTATACCCCAGACAGACGTGTAAGTCAGCTGTATGTGTGTTTATCTTTGTATATAAGTATAATGTATGTATGGTATATTCATGTATATGAAATATGTTTATGTACATGATATATGTTTGTATATTATTTATATGTATATGTTATATGTATTTGTGTTTATATGTACTAGTCAGCTGATGTCTGAAGGGGTGGTTACGACGTTTACGCAGCTGGACGGCGGATTACTTTGGGAATGACCATTGGGTTTATGTATGTATGTATGTTTATGTTTGTATGTTATTTGTATATGTGTTATATGTATTTGTGTTTATATATGTACTAGTCAGCTGATGTCTGAATGGGGCTCTTGCTACATTGACGCAGCTGGCCAGCGTAGTACTTTGTAAAATGACCATTGGGTTGTTATGTACATGTATGTATATGTGTTTATTATTTTTCAAGTAAACGTATTGATCAAGTTTATGAATGAAAATTTTTTTGGTGAATGGACCATTGGTAGAATCAGTCGTATCAAAGTATCAAGGGTGGGTAGGGTGATATAACCGTTTAACGGCGCAGTTGTGTGAGGTGGGGGGGGGGTGGTAGATTGTGATGTAGTGTTGGATTTGAACCGTACAGTTTGTTGTATTTTGTTTGGTAAAGCTACAATACATTGGTCTGTGTGCATGAAAGTTAAGAGCAGCATTTATTAGGCGTTGGAGAGCAATGGCGGATCCATAGGGGGGCACCCCGGCCGTGGATCCCACCCCCAACAGCATCTCGACAAAAATTCTATTGCAATTTTGTGACAATAATTCGTGGTTTGTGTATGGGTTAAAAGTAAGTTTATTACCTGTGAAATTTTGCCCCCCCATTTTGAGATCCTGGATCCGCCACTGTTGGAGAGTGTATAAAACTGTCCCCGAATCGCAACGACAAGCTTCATATTTGTATGTTGGTAATAGTTCCTGAAGCATCCGATTGAGGAAAGCTGAAAACAAAATATATTTGGATATGTTGAAAATATGTATATATACATACATACATACATACATACTGTAGTGACCCGAATAAGAGGGGCGGGGCTGATATTTTTTTGGCCTCTCCAGATGGTACCCCCTTTTGTTATTCGGTTACGGACTGTTATTTATTTTTAACCCACGCTCCGCTGCCCTTCGTTACTGATATATTTCCAGTACAGCAATTATCCGTTCAATTAAACGTTTATTTGTCTTGTGTCAAAAGCTTGAGCGATAATGTAAGGTTATACTTAGGAATGTACTTTCGAAATTTAAGTACGCTTACAAGTTTCGAACTCAAATTATTTGGTCGTGGAGTCATTTATGCGCTACAATTAGGTTTAATTGACATTGATGGACTTTAATTAGGATTTAGGGACTCTATCCGCTTACGGACTCTTATTAAGGATACGGTTTCTAATTGATTTCGGCTCAAAACGGGGACCCCCTTCTTATGTATTACCCCTCCGTCTCTTTATTCGGGTCAATACAGTAAGAGTGGGATCTTATCATTTTTACGCAAAACACTGTCTGACGGGGGCGTACGGTGCACCGCGTTTCCCACACCGCTGGCTGGATCGGCTAGTGATGGTCACGGTAGTAATTGTCGTCGATGCATATCTATAGATAGTTTCGATCATGGATGCTGTAGCCGTAGCGCCTAGTAAACGTTACGATGAGCCGCTTTTTCCCCACATAAATTTTTCACTCTACACGAAATAACTAGCATGAGCTTAAGACTGACAAAAAGCCTAAGCTTAAGCCTAAACCTGAGCCTAAAACTATGCGTGTGTAATAATGCATTAATATAAACACTATGGTAGAGGGGAAACGTTCACGTTTATCATTAAATTAACACTGGTATGGTTGGGGGGGGGGCGGTAAACCTAAACAAGTACCGATACTGCATCCAGATTTAAGCTATCGCTAGGTAGACTGGTGGTCACAAGATTTGCCGCGCTAACATTTCAATGCAATATTATGTTGTACTGTGGCACATTATCAAAGCTGCTTGCATTAATAACGTATACAGACGTATGTTTGCAACTTGACAATAATATTTACAAAACAAAGTTTGTTGTTCGACGTTTGGCTACGATGCTCAAAATACGTATGTGATGAGCGTTTCAGCTGTATTAATATCGATTAAACAAAACGCAATGCATTTGATCATTAAAATTGTTGTATCGTTTGAATTTCAGAACTCGATTCGCCACAATTTATCGTTGCATTCGCGGTTTGTTCGCGTTCAAAACGAGGGCGCAGGCAAATCGTCATGGTGGATGTTGAATCCAGAATGTTTGAGTGGCAACGCGACGTCACCCGGTCCTCCTCCTCCATCGGCGCCGAATAATAAGGACTCGGCCGCAACTGGCGGTCCTAAGGCTGGCATAACGTTTGCCGGCGGCAGCAGAGGCGCCATCGGTCAAGATCAAGAGACTAAGCCAGCTGCAAACAGCGGCGTCGTTTCCGTGGTGGCGACCGCATCAAGTGGAAATTTGTCAGGCTCAGGTGGTGGCGTTGGTAGTAAGCTGAACCGAAAGCGGACCGGATCGGCTGTTGGTGCCACTGGCATGGCAACAGGCGCAAACAGTGTCACTAATGGCACCAATAATAGTGCACCCACTAAACGTCCATACAAACAGCGTGCGAAATTTACCTTAGCTCAATCGCATCACGACCAACAACAACAGCAACAACAACAACAACAACAACAACAACAACAACAACAACAACAACAACAACAACAACAACAACAACAACCGCAACAACAACAGCAACAACAATTGTTATACGACGAACAATTTGATCTTAGACAACAGTTGTCACTCCAACCACAAGTAATTATCACTGACTACAACCAGCATACGATGGCCAGCTTAGCTGGATCAGTAGCGGCTGCTTCAAATAGTCTTTTGCCACTCTCGTCATCACCGCAACAACAACAACAACAGCTATCGGTTAATATTGATGGTGATCGTGTTTCAGTATCAACGTTGATGACTACAACATCAGAATCAATGGCAACAACATCTGGTTCATACGAGTCGCAACCGCAGTTTCACCACGCAAATGTCCCGCTGCCGCCAGATCAAAGACATGATGCCGCCGCTACTGAATCCAGTAGCGGCGAAGATCAAAGGGCGCGGAATACAATAACGTACGCTGGAGTACAGGCGGAAGCGATCGGTAGAGACATAGCCGATGGTAATGACTGCGGCACCGGTGCTGCTGGCGATGGTAATATTAGTAGTAATAATGTGACGCAGCTTTTTGGAGGACTACCAAGCAATAACCAATCATCGATGGAGTATCTCAATGGCATCGATCATACAGTAGCAGCAGAAGCGGCAGCGGCAACATCAAACGCTGTGTTGTATTCGGGAACATCAAAGCAGCAGCCGCCGCCGCAATTGTTGGGGTCACAACGAAACGATACAATGCTCAATGGTGGGTATAATGCGAACGAAGTGAGTACATCAAGTGGTGGATATCAAGTGACGGCGGCAAGTTCAAAGACATCGACTCTGGATACAATTCAGCCTTATCGAAGTGGCAGCTTGTTTGAAGAAACCGGTGTGCCGTTGCATGGACTTGCGAGTCCCACGTACGAGGTTTATCATCATCGGCGGCATACAAATTCGTATTTGTATGACACGCAGCAAGATGTTGAAATGACCAATCGGAGGCATACAATTGCAAACGCAATACGTGGAAAATCAAACGATTCCACGCATGGAACAATGGAAAGTTTTGGAGCAGCAACAACAACTACAACAACAGCAGCAGATATAACAATCGTAAATGGAGACAAACAAACCGACAATCAAACTACGAACAAACGTGTTGATGGTTATAGTACCGGTGAAAAAGCAAATAACTGTAATGATAGTACAAACAATAATAATAATAATAATAAAAATAATAACAATAACATAAACAACCCAACCCAAGGCACATCTGGAAGCGATTCGGAGCCATCAATTTATATGCATCGGATGCGTTCAGCAACAATTGTCGAAGGCATAAAACCGCAACATATACAACAACAACATTATCATCATCATCATAAACAGCTTCAACAATTTCATTCAATATCGCCACCGTACGGTGTGTCGCCGCTTGCAGGACACGTCGGCAGTGGCAACAGTCCAGAGGCAACACGCGGTTCAACAACCGAGTTGCAGCAACAGTCGCCACAACAACAAATGTCGCCGCCATATGTGGCACGTAGTCGAAGTAGTACAATTGGATCAGTGCCAGGTTTGGCGCACTCGTCGATAGTGCCTGGATTCGCTCATTCCCATCATCAACCCGGAAGTAATCAGTACTATAATGCTCCCGCTGGCTATCCGGTTCCTGTTAGCAGCTATTATTCGCAAGGCGGTGTTCACGGGCGCCTACCTTCTCGAATTGAGGGACCCGGTCTGCAGACTGCCGTACCGTTTGAGCATGCGCCTTTCCAGTCTACTAGCGCAGGGGGTGGACCACTGGGTACGTCCTCGGCTGGATATAACCAGCCTTATAACGCTGTCCAGCAGTGGTCCCACAGCAGCCATATGGCTTGCGGGACCGCTGATAGACAATGGTGGAATCGAGGTAAGGTGTTGCCAGCGCGACAAGCGGTTCCTCAGTCTGACAACCAGGTGACGTTTGGTTCAGTACCGAATAGCTCACAGATGACCACAGCAAACGGATTTGACCCGTTGCATCCTCATCAACAACGTGAGCCACATGCAGCTAACATGGCAGTTGCAGACGTTACAAACGCTGTGGAATCCACATCGGTGAACAGTAAACTGCGAACAACTGGCGATTCTTGCAGTAGCAGCAACAACATCTCTGCCACCACCAAGAAAAAACAATCCAAAAAGCCAAAATCAGCTGTGAAGCCAAATGATGCCAACTCAGGAAATAAATTGAAAAAACAACGAAAGAAGAAAGCCGCCACCGCTACTGATAGCACTGATTCAACAGCGCCGGTGTGGGATCAAACACAACCAACGCTTGTCAACGGACCTTTTATGGTACAGCCAGTTGCGTCGACTAGCAACGGATTCATGGAATCACAAGCGGCCAAGATTGATCATCTTTATTCGTCAGGCAACGCTACGTCTACGGTTGCTATGGCAACACCGTGGCCAGCTCAACAACACTGTATGCCTTCAACTTTTGGTGATAGTACAGATGGATCTGGAGGTAGACACGAAAACCTTTCTTCTCAGTATGGTTCCAACCTTGTGTATAATACGCCGGGGATGCCATTTGAGCATAGAACTTATGAACAACAACTGCAGCAACATCATCATCATCATCAGCAACAACAACAACTACAACAACAACAACAGCGACAGCAGCAACAAGTACCGTCTCAATGCAACACCATAAACGATACATCATACTCACAGTATCACCACTATAATACACGTCAATTCGACAACAACACAGCTGCCAACAGTATTATGTCAGCTCAATCAGGCGTACCACCTCATCGGGATAATTACTTAGCTAGTCAATCAGCAATAACGTACCACGAATGGCAACAGGGTGAACAGCGTTCTGTCGACGCAAATGGGTATTTAGCAGGAACCAATCAAATTCAGTCGACGACGTCATCGTCAGCCAATCAATGCTCAGTCGATCCTAGTCAGCAAAAACAACAACAGCAACACCACCAACAACCACAACAACAACAGCAGCAACAACAACAACAACAACAACAACAACAACAACATCATCAATCAGTTATAGTGTCAACAGCGACATATAACGAATTAAATCGCGACAGCAATGGAATTAATACCGCTGTAGAGTCATCGCCTGGCGGAAACTCGAGTATCACAATTATGGATAACAGCACTGACGTTAACGGACGAGTCGGCTGTGATCTGTCCAGTGTTTCAGTTGAAGATGTGCTCAAGCATGAACTCGAACACGAAGGTGTACTTGATTTTTTGACGCAGCCAAGTTGTGGAAGTGCCGTTGATGGCAACAACAACAGCAACGAAAGTAATAATAGTGATAACAACAACAACAACAACAACAACAACAACAACAACAACAACAACAACAACAACAACAACAACAACAACAACAATAATAATAATAATAATAATAATAATAATAATAATAATAATAATAATAATAATAATAATAATAATAATAATAGCAACAATAACAGCAGTAGTAACCGCAACAACTCCAACAACAATAACCATTTTGTCAGTGGCGATACAGACGGCTTAATGTCGACAAACGATGCTTATAATAAGGACAAAGACAACCGCAACCATAATCACCAACATGAATAATAGTGAACAATACTAATACGTCGCCGCAAGCGGTAGAGTTGCGTAGTATAAACAAATTCCTAAGCCAAAGCCTAAGCCTAAACGTAAGGGTGTGTAAACTTAAGCAGAAGCCTAAGCAAAAAAAACTAGTCTAAAGCTTAAACTTACTGTATTGCAGTTCTGCGGAAAAACGGTCTGCCTCTGATCGTTACATGGGTCAGAATTGTGAAGGGTTTGTGTCGCATCTGATTGGAATTAAGCAAAGTTGTTTGTGAACCCACAGAAAGCTAAGTGTTGCCGTTGCTAACAGATTATAGAACAGGTAAAGAATGGCATAACCAGAGGGGTTTGGAGTTGTAAAAATAAAAAAACTTCCACGATTCAATAAGAAAACCGTTCAAATTTGGCTGTTGGTTTGGTTTGATCCGGATGCGCCAATGTAGAGAACATCGCCGTAACGGTAGAATAAGCATATGTCTATGCCTAAATTTAGTCTAAAGCTTAACCGTATGAAAGTTTAAGCTTCCATTACTTGCGAGTAAGTAGAATAAGCATATGTCTATGCCTAAACCTAAGCCTAAAATTTAGTCTAAAGCTTAACCGTATGAAAGTTTAAGCTTCCATTACTTGCGAGTAAGTAGAATAAGCATATGTCTATGCCTAAACCTAAGCCTAAAATTTAGTCTAAAGCTTAACCGTATGAAAGTTTAAGCTTCAATTGCTTGCGAGTAAGTAGAATAAGCATATGTCTATGCCTAAACCAAAGTCTAAGCATATAATTTAGTCTAAAGCGTAACCGTATGAAACTTTAAGCTTCAATTGCTTGCGAGTAAGTAGAATAAGCATACGTCTATACCTAAACCTAAGTCTAAGCATAAAATTTAGTCTAAAGCTTAACCGTATGAAACTTTAAGCTTCAATTGCTTGCGAGTATTTGAATTTGAAATTTGTTGCCGTGTGGTTGGAAATTATTAAATATGCTTTGTACAGAAAAGATATTGTTTATATATATTTAGATGTATACTAATAATATATATAACGGATTGTTATTAAAAAATATTTGGTTTATATGCTATTTATATTGGGCGGAATTGTATTTTTAAAAAATTTAAAATAGGAAGCTGGTATAAATTGGTACAGAGTACGTTGTTGTTGTTGTTGTTGTTGTTGTTGTTGTTGTTGCTGTTGTTGTTGGCTTATCAGTTTTGTTAGGATATTTCGTATATGTAGACGTGGTTACTTCACAAAATTAAGATGTACATAATTTTTAGAAAACTACCTTCCACATTCTTTAAAATGTTACTCAATTAGACCTGATGTGAAAATTTTGTAAAGCCCCATTCACACGTGCAAGTTTTTGCTTCGAGAACGTGCAGCAGCAAATTGCACGCAGAACTGGCATTGTTTCATCAGCCAATGAGAAAGCGGCTGTAATAAATTCAGTGAACTTGCATGGTTATTCACACACGTGAACTAAATTCCTAGCTATGATTTTTAATGAATTATTTTGCAGCTGCAAGTTGTTCGAGCGGGATTTTGAACAAAACTTGCAACTGCAAGTTGCAACTGCAAGTTCTCGCAGCAAAAACTTGCACGACATGTGAAAAGGGGCTTTACTTTGTTAAGTGAAGCGTAAATTTTTGAATTTGACTTTGTCGGAAATTAAGAATTAAAGTAGTAAAAAAGGATTATAGAAGAGACATACGAGTACTAAAAGACTTCAGGAAAGAGCCCCCCTCTATGGCCCCGGAGCTTCCAGTGTTTCGTACAATGTTTAAATACGTATAATTATTAATTTTTAATGTATCAGTGTTTGGTAATTGTATTTTTGAAGCACTGAAACGTAGCTTTGTTCCAGACAACCATTTTGAACAATATATAATGCATGTTTATTGTATATAAATTATATTCAAGGGCGGTCACAAAGAGAGGAGCCGACCACCACCCCCAGTGTCGAAATTTTTCATAAACAGTTAAATTTTAATACTATTAAAGTGATGCTAACTTGAAAAAACATCAACATTTTATGAGCGGCAAAATCTTGAAGCCAACCGACCCCCCCCCAGAAGAAAATTGGCTGGGACCGCCAAATGAATGCTATATTTGTCATGTATATAATACTTTTGATATTATAAAGTCTACCTCGTCTAGTCAGGGTTCTATACTGGATTCTAAGATGAAAAAAGGTAAGAGTTGTAAGTTGGATGTTTCATACAAATTTAGGCTCATATAAAAATCAGGAGCGGAACGTTTTTCTGTGGACTTCAATATAGTAAGCTTAAGCTTTAGACTATTTTTTTCGCTTAGGCTTAGGCTTCAAGTGTATGCTCATTTTTACACGTAGGCTTAGAAATATGCTTATGCTACAGTTACCGACAGGTTGTATACATTGGGTTAAATTTGCAAAACTTTTCAAAATTAAAGTATTGTTGTACCTCGAGCAAAACTACGTCTGATCTTTGTTTAGAAAATTTCGCCAAGTACAATCACCGTGGATAGAACAGTGACGATGCTAAGCGAAACTGGATTATACCGGAATCGGAATCAAACAGCAAATTTACACCGGAATCAGAATTGGAATCGGAACTACAAATTTTGTGATTATACGGATAATTTGTATTAACAAGTATAATACTATTTTAGGGCGTCTGTTGGCCGGCAAAAATTCTCAGAAACGTCGCGTGAACAAATTGGCAATCATTTTTTGGCTCTGTAAAACTAAACTACAAACAATTATTGATAAGTTAACATATCTAAAACAATTTAATAGATAAATGATGCATAATATTTCTACAACATATCACAACAAGTAGGGCTAAAATTAAAATGTGGAAATTCTGATTCCGATTGATTGTGCAATCGGAATCGGAATTCCGATTACACCCTGAGTCAATTGGTGAATATTTTAATCGTTCCGGATGGCAACTGTTTGCCTTGTTGATCAACGCGCTGACTTCCGGTTGTTATTGTTGCAAAGTAGAGATGTTCATTTCAGTTCCGGTTGGGACCCTGTGACCAGTTTGTATATGTTGTTTACATGGTATAAAAGTATATAAACGATACATAATAATATATATGGTTTAAGTTGTTATTGCTCATTGTTTGCAGTCATATTTTATTGCAGTTCAGTATTGTAATATAATTTTAAAATTAACAAATGACTTTTAGAAAAACTGGCTAATTTAATACATTTTGATTGTTAAGTGCAAAATTATTGACGGTGTTGTTATTAATATTAATTTTCGTATTGCAGTTGTATATTAATGAAATTTCGTCATGAAATCATGTATAGTATGTAGCGGGTCACACGACGACTACCATTTCTTCTTCGGCCCATTCTTTCACCTGGAAAAATCGTCGTAGAACAATTTCTGTTCCCAAAATTACTCACGATAATTTCTCCCCCACCCCCCAACTCCCACAAAAATTATTCAGGACAGGATGCAACCGGAATTCCGGTTCCGGCATTTTTCACCTTCCGGTTCCGGTAAATTTTTACCGGATTTAAAAATTCCGGTGTTATAATTTGGCCGTTTTCTTAACTTTGCGAATTTTTAAGAATTTCTTTTGAAAGCCACTTGTACTCTGAATATAAGCCATTGATGGTGGATTTCACTTCAGTCGATGATGAAAATCTAAAATACAACAAATAAGATAAATACCTATGTTCGACTAAGGTTATTTCACAAATAACAGAGCAAAAAATAAGATTAAAATGAAATTTTTGGTGAAATGCATTTTTCACTTTCAGGTTCCGGTTCCGGTAAAATTTTCAAACTCCGGTTCCGGTAAATGGTAATTCCGGTTGCACCCTGACTCAGGACAATTTCTGTTCCCAAAATTACTCAGGACAAGAGTACTCCGCTATGAAAATTTTTGTTCACGACTCCGTTTCTCACATTGTTACTCGGTGTCGCTCATTTACTTCATCTGCGAGGTTTGTTTGCCCTAAGCCCTTTTTTATATTTTAGCACATTTTTAGCAGTCTAACCGATGCTAGATTATAGACCCTATCTTAGGAACTCTAAGCAGTATGGAAATCTAATTCCAGATTCTGTTTTAGAATCTCGCCATAAAAGTTGATGCGTCGAAAAAGGAGTAATTGCATGAGAAGCAAGGGAATGACCGTGAGTGAAAATAGTCGTGAACAACAGTTTTCATAGGTGAGTATTCGTTCTGCGACGGTCGGAGAAGTTGTACTGAATAACTGTGGGGAGAAGAATTGTCCGGGCAGGGGGAAGAAATCGTTCTGTGTTTATAGATGGGCACCGGATATGAAAAATACCCGGATATGCATCTGAGAAGAAACGTGTATCCGGATATCCGAAATGCTATTATGTAAAATTTTTTTTGGAATATGTTGCATTGTTTCACCATTAAAGTAGCTGGAGCTGACGAAAACAATTCTGTAATCAAACCTGAGTTAAAATATTATGCCAGTTTCCTGCATAATTTTATGATGATTTAAAATTTTGATCTTTTAAAGCATGCCAAAATTAAAAAAACTTCAGTTTAGCTTGATATATCGGACTTATGACTTCGTATTTTTAAATTATCTTAAAATTAGCCCATTGAAAATTTTGCAAAATGCTAATTTGGTTGCCGAAGACCAGGAGGTCGGTAAGAAATCCAAATTGGCTCTGTTTCAGACGAACCACGAGATAATCGCCGCCAAAGCCAATCGGAAACCGCAATCTGTACATTTACTTTAGTCTTCGAAATTTTGGGAGCACACTTTAGGTTTCAATCGTATTTAAATTATCTGGTAATAAGCATGCACCACCAGTGTATTTTATACATCTTTTATTGACAGCATTGTTGTAGATGGGTGTATATGTGAATAAATCAAAATTTGCTATCTTGATACATGTAGTAGCGTATTTTAGAACCACCAAGAAATGGACAGTCGCAACCGCTGTTACGGTTAACTTGTTCCCCGTTCTCCCAGGAATTAATTCCGATTCCCCCGAGCCGGTGTCACGGTTTAATTCTTAAAAATTTCTATGCATCTGCCATTTTTTCTTTAAATATTTTGAAATACCGGTGAATGTTTGCCCGCCACAATTGTAATGACAGAAAAATACAACGTTTTTGAAACTTTTATACTTCAATATCCCTTTCCGTTCGCGTTATTTTTATTATCCGTTTGTAACGTTTACGATTGCCAGTCGGCACTCCAGGGAACGCCTTCAAGCGATCGTAATTACTAGACACAAGCACACCTCCAATCCGTCAACTATATACCTACAGTACGCCCCAAAATAATTCACACTAATAAATCCTTCCCACGCCCAAAATGGAATACGTACACAACTCAACTGATAAGTATCACAGATAGCCTTGATACCCGAAGGTATACCGATATATCAATCAGTAAACTCGAAACGAAATTGGCCCCCAACAGGGATTGATCACAAAATCGCCAATACTTACACAATATGTAAAATACTCTAATTTAGCGATTCACGCTAACACTCCCCTTAATTCTCGTACACGCACCAAGTATGCTGCTATATCGTTAATCAATACACGCAATATGTACAGGCTATACTGCACGCAATTATGACGGGTATCTCCTACTTTCCTACTTATTTTATGCGCACGCTAAACTACTGTACGTTAAGGTACAAATTAAAACAAAATTTGAGGCTTCTATACAAGGACTTCACCAATAGCGTTGAATTCAATGTCTGCCAATAACGCTTCAGAAAATTCAAATTATAAATCTCTTAACCCGTGCGACTCTTAAAGCACAACGCAATCTCAAATAAAATTTCTGTATCTGTAAAACCCGCAACTCAAACACAATTCATAAATTCGAAGAATTCAGAAAATCCTTCAAATCTTTAAAATTCTCTGAAAATATAGGTGAATTCGCAAAAAAACTAAATTTTGAAAACAATTTTTAGCTTAAGATTTTCCGAAATTCTCGTAATTAGATGTTATGTCCCGAAATCCAACTTTTCAAAACAGGTTTGATATTTACAGAAACAAAAATCTTAAAGTATTTTCAATATTGTGTCTTCACCCAAAATTTATAAACATTTTAATTCTAAGAATTGTAACTCTAAAAATTTCCAAAAGGGGGGCACCCACGATCCACTGAAAAAGCAATAGATCCAACACACAAATGGGTTTACACAGATTGACCCGCATTCCTTTACAGTAATTTGCATCCCAGCACCTCGAAAAAGCTACGTCCAAACAGAATACACCAACTTCGAAAAACCTATCATCGTAATAATTGAACCAGCCCATCCAAAAATATCAGGGACAAAACTGTGTTAGGTGGGGTTAAAATAGAATAAGCTTAAGCTTTAGTTAATCTAAGGTCTTCACTTAGGCATAGGCTTAGGAATATGCTTACACTACAAAGCAGATTTTATGCATCATCCACATTAAAGAATGTTGCTGTGTGGAGAAAAATGGTACACATTCCAAAACGCAAATTTCGAAATTTGATTCAATTCCAGTACACGCAAGCTCAACATTTAGGTCAATCATAATAATCGTGGAATACGTAAACTAACGTATTTTGTAATAGCCCATTTTACAATTTTATAAAATGTTATTGGTGGTCTAAAGTTCAAGTTCACCACAGCACGACTCTAGAAACAAACAATGATACAGTAGACGTTTTCCAGAAATCGTGAAAGAGTAAACATTTACATTCTCAACTACGTAACGGGTTTAATTCTTAAAATTTTATCTCAAGTCATTTTAGTTAAATCTAACATAATGCAATTCTAGAGAACCCGTTCGTGTACAATGACATATCTTGTACACCAGCAATTTGGAGTAAACAAATATCAAATAATCTTGAAGTGAACAAAAGATAAAAGTGCGTCTTCGTAAGTCTGTTAGTTTCAAGTTTTAAAGACGTCACATTTTAAAGAGTCGTGAAAGTCGAAAATTACGATTAAGTGAAACGTAAGCGTTTATTAATAACGGGATACCATATATATTATGAAAATATTATAAATTGTACGTGGCGAAAAAAGGTGAACCACACACATTTCTGATAGGGGCATGCGAGAGACAAACTTTAGTGTAAAGGTTATTGGTAGTGCAATGTGTAAACCGTGTTTCCAGTTCAGGTAGTAAACCGTCGTTCTAGTTGAAAGTAGACAGATGACACTTTTTCTGGTTTTCCGTGTTGTCCATTAAATAATAAAAATGGTACAAACAGTGAGCTTTTTAAAAAGGCAGCCCCTGCAAAAATAATAACGCAATCGACCGCTGATCTCTACGTATATAAGATTTACGGCCAATGTTTACTTTTACATTGGTAACCGTAGATTAGTAATTCCTCTTGATTGATCAAATCCGCCGCTGATGTCTACGTATATTTTACGACCAGCAGTCATCCAGTTTTTACTGCCTATAAGCATACTTCTACTACCCTGTCCTTTATGCTTCCTGGTGTTTTTTATTAAATTTTAAAAAACGTAGTACTTTATATTTTCTTGTCTCGCGATAGGTCAATATTTCAAAAAACTGCAGTTGTATCTCTAGCAACCTGTTCACATAAATGCAACGAACGCTTTGGTTTTTATGCTTAGGCTTAAGAATATGTGTATTCTGTTGCTAAGAAACCACCAAAATTCCAAAATACTAGACCAAAACCAGTACCATACTTAATGACTATGGGTGGTCGTGACACAAGTATATTCATAGTCTAAAACCAACCAATCATATTTTACTTACTATCCCATTATTTAGATCACATTTTACCTGAGTAGAGGGACTGAATTTAACGTGTGTCATTTCCTTAAATCGTACCAAAATTTGTTTCATTTAAATGCACTTTCTTGAAACGATGAAAGTGCAGATTGTCCATTACTTGAGTCATGCAATATAGTAATCCAGCATGTTGATTTTCTACGAAGCGTATAAACTATAAAACTAGGATTTATGTAATCGATGAACTTAGCAATTTGATAAATGATAAAATATGTAAATGTCAGATATGCACATGTGTCGAATACTCCACTTGCATGTGCTAGATTAGATACAATTCCCGTATACGTTACATGAAGATTTGCAAATTTTGTTACGACAACAATTTTAAAGATTACTATTATTTACCTATTACAGTACACGTATAACTGTGACATTAGGGATATTAGGAATAACATGTTTGTGAACGTGCGTGTATTGGAATTGGACATTAAAGGTATTTCAAATTACTCTGTGAAGTAAAATTTAACGAAACTAAATCATGTTAAATTCCAATACACGAAACTATTTTGTTTCTAATTTACCCTATTTTCCGGAATTGAATCAGCCCTTTCCACACAGCAACATTCTTTAATGTGGATGATGCATTACCCTCTTTAAAACAACACTAAAATCCGTGCATAAATTTATTCGCCCACATGGTCGTACCAGCTTCCAGTAAAAACACAAAATTAATGCACAGCCACTAATACCACCATCACTACATGCAAATATATATATCTAAGCTCCACACAGTTGCAATACCAACACATTCCACGATTAAGCAGCAGCCAGCATTAAAATCACACGAGGGGGACTAGTAGACACAGATATAAACAAATGCACCTTACCACAGACACACATATACACACTCGTTTAAAATAACAACCATTCCAACACAAGCTAAATTCAAAAATTAGGGGGTACAGCAGTGGTCGAAATTTCAGGAAGGGGAGATAGCCAAAAAAATTTTCAACTTCTAATTCAACTGAAAACTATAAACAAAAAATTTTCGCAAGGGTATAATGTTACCCCCTCGATCCGTAGTCCTGGCCCCCATGCTACACGTTTACACCCTGATTAGACAGTTTTATTCCTCCCCGGGACGAATTAAACCAGAGTTTAACCCCTTCTCACATTGAGTTGCCTACAGTCAACTCAGCGCAGTGTATATACGTTAAATAGTATATATCGCACTGTGTTTAACAATTGCAACACGTATACATCGTACTAAATCACCACAAGACGTGCGAGCCCCCTCGGGTTCGAGCGTCAAGCTCCTATAGCTGAGTGGTGATGGTACACGCCTCCCACTCCAGTCACAGGAGTTCGAATCCTAGCATAAAAGTAGGTCTCA
This sequence comes from Enoplolaimus lenunculus, assembly GCA_030248215.1. NCBI lineage: Eukaryota > Metazoa > Nematoda > Enoplea > Enoplida > Thoracostomopsidae > Enoplolaimus > Enoplolaimus lenunculus. Next base: position 22,132 of record JASANG010000036.1, on the reverse strand, counting down.
GGGGAACTAGAAAATATTCATGTGAGAAAGGGTTAATGCTTCCCACATACCGGGTGGCTTATTCCCTCTGGAGAATATAACAAAAGTCATGGTTTAATTCGTGGTTTGAACAAAAAACATTTACTTGAACCATCCAATAGAAAATCACCACAAACTTGTAATCCGCGCTTAAAATATAAACTGGTGTGAAAATGGTTTAAAATTTTTACAACTCTACTAAGGGCACTGTTTGAGAAGATGTTGCATCGCAGGAGTCTTTGTCTTAAGTTGATTCGACGTCAACATTAAAATTCGGGCTGTCATGTCGGGTCAACGGAACACTTAACTGCTCTAGTCTCAGCGTCCTTTGAAACCGGGGAACAAAGGGTGCTGCAACCCACCCCAAAGGAAAGTAAAAACTGCCCCTACTACACCACATTCCCAGTATATAGGTATATGGGGTCAGAAGGCTGCAACTACTCCCCCTCCCGAGAAAATAAAAACGCCTACTACACCACATTCTCAGTATCTCAGTACATATTATATATTTGGCTGTACATATGTAAACAAGAGTGCTATGTTTGCACTTTTGGTATATTGCTGTCCCAGAACAACGAGACGGTCTGTGCCACAAAACTAAGCAAACCACTTTTACCGCTTTCAGGAACAGACGACGAAGGCGTTGAACAAAAAAATTACAAACTTACCGGAAAATTCAAAACAAACACATACATTCCGGTGGGCAGAATTTTAGTTTTGGGTCCCATCGCTGAACTGTTAAGGGTGATGCGTCACTTGTGCATTTTATGCCTAAGGTGTGTGATTACAAATAAGGTATGTGTTGCCAAAACCAAATCCGCTTCAAATATTTATAATGTTAGCGACTGAAACTATCACATAAGTATTTCAACATCATCTTACGGTGAAACAGGGGCGTGCCTATGGTGGCTTGCCCCCAAAGTCCAACTTCAGGCCCTTTTGCAGGCTATGTTAGTGTACAATGTCCAAAAGTCAACTAGAAAATAGTAATGTGCCGACTCCCAAGTTTTACCAAATATTGATACCGATTTCTAACTAATTTTAACATAATCATCCTTTAAGGAACGTTAGCATTACTAAATTACACGGGCATAAACGTACAGATTTAGAACCTAACGAGCAAAAACAACTATGACAACTGTTATTTTGCTCAATTTCATAATTCGCACAATTTCGCAGATTTATTTATTTAGCGAGTTGCTCCTAGTCATTCCTGCTGCAACCTTTGTCTGGATTGATACGGGGGCCATTTTTTCGTGGGCGTCATAATTCAAAAATTTAAATTTCATATTCTAGTATCATACTCAACAAGACAATCTGGGTATGTTACCTCACGTATGCAGATATTTAAAAATATATGACATTCGCAGATAAGCTTATTGTTAGGCTTAGTCTTAGGAATATGCTTATACTACTATCACGGCCCTGTTCTATTACATTGGCCCGAAGCGATAACAGCAAGAACAAAACAGCTCTCAAATATTATTACTGACTCAATCTAACAAGCTCATTGCTTTTTCCGATTATGTCATCTTTTAACGTATCATATTTATCGAGCAACACGTCCATTGGTTGATTTGCATCGACTTTCTAAAACAAAACAACATACTATGTCAATATGTATTCAACAAGACGCGTCGGCAGAAAATCGACCTCCGGTTCCGGTACAATTTTTGCCGGTTGTTCCGGCAATTTAAAACGATTCCCTTTGAGACTTATCCTTACACTGAAGCTTAGGTTTGGCTTTAGACTATGTTTATGCTGACGCTTACACTTTAGAATATGCTTGCTTAGCGCACTGTTACGACGCTCAAACTAACATTGGCTCTAATGTGTAAACGGTTATTCTCTTATTCAAGAGATAAATAAATAAATAAATAAATAAATATATAAAAAAATAAATAAATAAATAAATAAATAAATAAATAAATAAATAAATAAATAAATAAATAAATAAATAAATAAATAAATAAATAAATAAATATATAAAAAAATAAATAAATAAATAAATAAATAAATAAACAGAATGTAACTTACAATAACATCACATGCCGGTTTGATACGAACGTCGTGTATAAGCCAGTTTTCATGAAGCTCGTGAAGTTTTGTCAAATAATCCTAAATTAAATTTGATTCAAAATACATTTGTATTCATCATACAGCTGTTAATACAAATTGGCATTCATTCCAAAAAAAACATAATAGAACAAAAATTCGAATGTTTAGGTTTCAAATTTAATGTGAAGCTGTTCTGTTTCACCGAATACATACATAAACGTTGCGCATCATATTTAACTGGACACGCAGCGACAGGGCTAGACTGGTATGACCGATTTGAGGAACCATGTTACTGGCACTGGCCAATGTATAGCCGTAACAGCCGTAAAAGCATATTCTCAAACCTAAACCTAAGCGTAGGAATGAGCTGACACCTAAGCCTAAACAAAAATTGGTCTAAAAGCTTACTCTATTGCTGTCCCGCGACAAAAGTTTTGCCCGTGATTTTTACATGGCCCATGTGGTACTTTCAGGCGCGAATCATATTTTAGCGAGACTACAAAAGCGCAAGCTTACAAACTGTAGACTATTTTTGCGTTGGCTTAATAAGCTTAACAATATGCTTATACTAACGTTACGGCCTCAAAGTGACATTGATCATGAACACAGTGGCAACACAACTGCAACGCACACTTTCTATTATGTGCTGAATTTAAACAAGTAATAAGCAAAAAAAAAAAATACTCACCAGAGATATGCTTGTTTCTTCACTGCGGCATCGAGATCGAATCCGACTGAACACAGTTTCTGGTTGCGTTTGAAGGTAAACTAAAAAAAGAAATAATTGTGGTACTCTTCAAAAAGTACGTTTTACCATCTACTGGCAGCGGCTGATCGAATCCGTACTGTGAAACGCGTGCGTGTAGCACTTATCATCAGTTGGTAATAGGCCTTGTAACTTTCGAACCAGTGAATAATGAGGTTCGCAACTTAACACACATTTCTTGCGTTTTTACTTGTCGTACTTCTGTACCGATTTTGGGATCCGTATTTGCATGCGTTCGTCAGTTTGAATACCTATCGCTAACTAATGATCGTTGCTGTACGCATTTACGGATGCCGGCCTAGGTCTTATTATGTTCAGTTGATGATAGAGTAGCTTTTGAAAAAAACTAACTTCAAAGTGATCAAATGTGAGGAAACAGAAATTTGCTGCCAACAAACTAAGTTCAACGCCTATTTTGTGTACGTTGTTATACGTTACAAAATCCCAGCAACCCCTGAGGCTACAATTCTAAATCTCCGTTGTTTTACTCCATTCGGTCTCAATTGAAGCTTAAATCTTTCCTCTGTTACCGATAAGATCAACTGATATATGCATCGATTTGATAATCCACTGGAACCATGCGTCCAACACTTTATACTCGACTTCTGGCATCAATTTCCTAAAATAATAATAACAACAACAACAACAATAATAATAATAATAATAATAACCAGTCGTATTGGGACTACATTTATTGAGCGCTCGAACACACGTAAGCAATTAAGGTAATATGCAAATAAGTTGTTAACTAACTATTCATTCATCGGTTTTGGAGGTTTGTAAGTAATTTCCTCAGATTCCTCGCACCCAAAAACCCTCCAGCCACCCTAATAATTTTTGGAATAATTTAAAAATTTCTAATTTTGTCTTGTGAATTAAACTAATATGCAAATTAGCTATTAGCTATTGAACCTCAATAATTAGTGAAATATTGTAAAAAGTCCTAATTTAGGTTTATAAACTATGATAATATGCAAATTATCTATTAGCTAACTGCTCAATTATCTGTTTTTAAGGTTTGTAAACAGTCTACGCAGATTCCTCGCACCACAAAAACCTTTAATGCTAAAATTAGCTTGCGTCTAACTGTAATGATTAGTGAAATATTGCGGAAAGTCCTAATTTAGGCTTAATTAATTATGCAAATTAGCCTGTAGCTAATAAACGGCTTAAAATTTAAAACCCCAATGCGAGGTTAACACCCCACGATAATTGGCTTTCAAACAAAAAAAGTTTATCAAAATCGGTTCAGCCGTTCCTGAGATTCGTTTCGGACGGACAGACGGACGGACGGACATCCACCTTTCGACCCCCAAGTACAAAACATGAAACGCTTCGCGAAACTCCGAGTTTCGCTCGGAGTTTCGCTTCGCTCAATAACCTTACTATTGACCACTTCAATTTACATTTTTATTATTTTATTATATCAGCAACAGCCCCGTAGCCAGTTGACTGTGCCAGGTGACCTGAATTTGTTTAAAACCGGCATACAGGGGGGATTGACACGACGCACAAGCGAGGTTGAAAATATTCTATGTGACTGGCAAAATTAGTCCCAGGCGCGAACGAGCTGAGTTCTGCCTGACCTACCTGTGGCTACGGCATCGAGCACAACATGTAAGCAACCTGAATCAAATTCAAATTCCAAATTCCTTTGATGTTCGACATTCCTTACCGAATCGACAAAGGAACCAGTTTTGAATCTACAGGGTACGAGTGAAAATTAAGAATTTAAAAAAAAATGCTTGTCACGTATTTTACGTTAAATTCACTTTACCTTTTATACAAGTTTTCGACAAAACAATATCGAGCACTGAATAGCGATCTTTCCATTAACTTAATTCGATTACTCTAAAATGTAATAAACAAACAAATACGGACTCAAGACTTCGATGTTTACAATTACTCTACTTTAAACTATAAAATTGTGGCCGAACCGAGGTTGTAAGCTTAGCAATTTGAGTCCATATAAAGATAAGGGGCCGAACGATTTTCTACGGGACTGCGATACTGTAAGCTTAAGGTTTAGTCCAATCTTTTTGCTTATGCTTAGGTAGGCTTAGGTATATGCTCACTCTTACGCTTAGGCTTAGGCTTAGGAATAGTTTATACTACTGTAACGGCCCTGAACTATATATTGACCGGAATTCGTTTGGTGTAGACTTATATTGTAGGTCAGAGTTAGTAAGCCTCAAGATTTTGTTCCTATCCAGTGAAATACATGGCCTGACCATTACACAGTAACCCACATTTTAGGTTAACCCATAGGCTTGAGTTTAAACTTATGTTTAGGCACAGGTACACAAGCTTTATCCTAAGCCTAGGCGTAAATGTGGAAGTGGCAGTGTACAAGCTACTATGAACCGAAAAAGTTTACATACTTTACGATTTCATTGTGTTTAAGCTTTGCCTAAATGCCATCAAAACCTATGCTTGATTTCAGTGCCATCATAAAATTAAAAATACTGCGATTATTTTAACTTTGAAAAACACTTCTTAATAATCAACCAGGAAGGTTTGCGAGAGTTTCAGTTCGGAACGGCAAAACTCGTTGTAAACGTTGTTTTTGTGAGCAAACAGACAGAGTGAGCAAGAAATTTTTCTAAATACTCAGATTTAAAACGTTAATTCTGAAGCCTGTACGGCTGCCTTTCATTTTGGCTCTTACAATTTCGGTACAGCTCATATTGTCTTTTGAACACAACCTTAACCAAAATCCAAGCCACAGGCCTAATGCAACACAGCTTACCATGACAGGCTGACTATGCGCTTCTAGCATCGTTAGCTGGACGTACGATTGAAACGCAAGTGACCAACGCGTTGGATCATCGTACATGAGATTCTGAAATTTAATTAAATTCACTAATTAAGAGGATTTAGCAATTTTCTGCTGTGTTATTGTGAAATTGTTTGTAGCATCTATTGACAAATCATTCCGAGAATATTGCATTTGTCAAATCAGCCATACAATAGCGTACGGCTGGGTTTTTGAAACCCTACTTATGTACAACTTAGTACTTCATAGACTTGTTCAAAATTGATAACCAAAATTTTCACTGATATCGTAATGGACGGGCCGCCGCTGGGTGCTAGTCCCCCAATCCTGAGAAACGAGGCCACCTGATTACATCAAAAATTTAGTCGAGTGCAGTATATTAGGGACATTCTGTACACAGTGGATTATGGATTCTGGGATCAGCTATTAGCAAATGTAGTAATTCGCGTGTATATACTTAGTTTCCTGTCAAGGTCACTGGTACCAAGAACCGTTACTACTTAAATAAATAATACTAAGTAATTCGCGCGGTGGTATTGAAACATTCACTATATATAATTGATACTCATCTATAATTGATAAGCGTTTCAGGTTAAATAATTCAGGTTAAGTAACTTTCATATGAGTTAGTCATTTCCAAGCAACCGGCCAGGATTCATGTGTGCCCATTTTGACTTGGCTGGTTATAACGACAACCTACGCAGCTTCGTGACACTTTTAACTACTTGCCAGTATTGTTTTCCCCACGATAATTAATTGCTCCGATTTTTTCACGTGTACAGGACGTTAATTTTCCATTGCTACAATTTTTAAAATCGCTACTAATAATTTGTAACGCAAAACTCCATTTCCAATTCCATATACGGTTTATAAAATGTTTCTATTTACCACTGGTCATATTTTAATTTTCTCAATTTCCCCTTGCTAGCATTTTGCGAAACCGTACTTGGAAAAAGGCGTGTCTAATTTCTACACGGCGGGCACAAGATTATGTGGATGACGCACAACTCTGTAAATATAAAAGTGCAATCAATGTACACAACGCTATATTAAACAAAGGTGTTATTATGCAATATTACATTTTAGTAAAACACGTGTTATTATCCAATATTACATTTTATTAAAACGCACGCTCTTTTTATTATACAAAAATATAACACTTTTATCGTTCATTTAAATAAATTACTATTCCAGAATCAATATACACCTGATGCAATTGTGCCTTGACTCTTTACCAACGACATCCCACCAAATCTGTTTTCGGAATCGCCGTTGAGTTTGTAACGGAATTCGCACAGTGCAGAAATTATCGGGGTGCACTGCTGTACAAGTATTCAAAGATCATAATTCGGGCATTATTTCGTCACCTTCTGCCACCGTGAATTTTAGTGCCACTGTCTCCTTGTCTGACATACCACAAAGTCGGCATTTATGGTGGACATTCTGGTTACTAATGCCGTAGCGTCATTGTTGAACGTGACACGGAATCCTTCGAACGTTGCAAAATTGGCTGATTTTTGCTGGTCAAAGTCGGTTGGTTTAACAGACAATTACCGTCACTTTGGGGGCCAAGCCAGGAACGGTGAAGAATTCGAGGTATACACCAACAAAACAGGGCAGGTTTTTTTGTACAAAAATTAGATATGGTTACACGTACGTGAAACTGCAACGGTAGAGACATTTTTGGCAATCACCACACATTTTTAACGCTAATATGTAATGCTGCTTGCAATCAGGGCTCATCTTACAAAACTCCTATTGCTACCAGGGTGCAAATCGGCACTGGATTATACCGGAATCCGAATCGGAAGAGCAATTTTATACCGGAATCGGACTCAGAACTACAAATTTATTGATTGTGCAATCGGAATCGGAATTGGAACTCGCTTCGAATCGGAATTGTAAGCGGAATCGCAATTCCGATTGCACCCTGATTGCTACCACTATAACGCACCACATACACAATTTCTACATGATTTATTACATATACTGTATGTATATTACTATTTAAAACGTAGATACAGTTGTTTTATGTCAAAAATTACACTATGTGTCTGTTTTTACTCTGTGTAGTAGTATGATAATAAAAACAAACACTTCAATTATCATGACGTAACGATAAGAAGCAGAAATAAAAGGTGGGGTGAAATCTTCGATATTAAAAAAATTACATATCACTGTCACTAATGATTATAATCTGGTGGGAGGTTTCGAGTTTATCAGCGCTTTACGCTTAGAAAACCATGCTGAAAACCATTTACGGAATACGTAACTTTAGAAATGTCGTCAAATACAATGAATTTTTAATGAGCTAAAACGATACAAACAATTTCTGGAACTTACCAAGCTAAAAGTTTCAAATTGAGCTAAGAAAACATAAAAATACAGAATGCATATATTTCAAGCCCACCTCGCTAATTACTTAGTATTAAACCTTAATTGAGTAGTCACCGAACCAGTCACTAATGGCGTCGACACAAAACCCTGGTACACGCCTAATTAACTTATATCCACTGCTGGACCGACATTCCACGATCCTGCTATGTACAGAATGTCCCTGACATACTACTGCCGACAGTATTGGCACAGTCAGTTGTGAATGCCAAAAGGTTCTCTGGCAAGCCACACCACAATACGAAGTCAAAAAAACAACTTCACAAGCGAAGCGAGTAATAAACCAAAACTGTACAGTTTAAATTTAATCTCAATGGATAGTACATCCTGAGTTCCCAAACCCCCTACGTTGTCATGTACTCCATCAAACAATAACAAACAGCTCACTAAAAGATTATGGTCATCCAGATTTCTCCACCGGTTCACTGGTTCTATGAGTATCTAAAATTACCAAGAAAGTCGTCTATAAAGCACAAAACTATACTCTGTGTACAGCCGACAGCTCGTTGAAAACAATACGTCCCCTTGAAAAACCATGAGGCCTAAACGAGAACCCATGCATTGGCTTCCGCCTAAGTGAGGACAATAGACCGCAACAGTCGACGACGTATTCTATATTGGCCAGCTACGCTATACAAATTACATGTGCTTGCTATTGCAAAAATATTCCTAATCACCTAATGGCGTATCCATGGCGGAATGGAATGAATGTATCTCCCAACTGTCACTGCCATACCAGGGTGCAATCGGAATTCCGATTCAAAACGAGTTCCGATTCCGATTTCCATTCCGATTGCACAATCAATCGTAATCGGAATTTCCACATTTTAATGTTAGGTCTTACTTGTTGTGATTTGTTGTATACAAAATTTGCGTCATTTATCTGTTAAATTGTTTTCGATGAGTTAACTTATCAATAATTGTTTGTAGTTTAGTTTTACAGAGCCAAAAAATGATTGCCAATTTGCTTGTGCGACGTTTTTGAGAATTGTAGCCGGCCAACAGACACCCTAAATCAATATTTTACTTGTTAATACAAATTATCCGTATAGTCACAAAATTTGTAGTTCTGATTCCGATTCCGATACCGATTCCGGTAGAAATTTGCTGTTGCGATTCCGATTCCGGTCTAATCCAGTTCCGCTTTGCACCCTGTGCCATACTGATAATTTTGCGACGCAAATGGTTCACCTGACGCACGTAATACGTTATCTTAACCAAATAGATAAAAATATGGCACGACAATCCCAATTTCTAAATTTCACGCCTTGGATGTACACGCAATTGATCAATGTTAAACTGTCGAAAAATTTACAAGAACTGATTGAAACTGGTAAAACGTTGGGAGCACAAAAAGTAGGCTTCCCCAACAGATAATCCCCTGGATCCGCCACTGTAATCATCCCGTTAGCAACCTAAAGTGCCGTTTTTCTCCATAGAATTAAACTTACTTTTAACCTGTAACCTTCACGAAGTCTTAATTCCGCTTCGACCAATAAAGCGTTTGCAATTAAATTCTTGTTCGATTCGACTTAGATAGTGCGATTTTTTTACATTTGACGCAAACCAATTTTGCCCGAGAGCTTATATTTATAAATATACCTATATACACACACGTGAATTACATATGTGATTTACCTCACAATTACTATGGCATAATTTCGCAAAATGCTCCAGGAATGTTGTTTTACCACTAGCAATGTTTCCTTCGACCACAACCTGAAATTAAAAATTAAAATTATGTTCAACCCAAATTTACCTCAAGAACTACCGAAAGATATTTTTAAATCCGTCTACTTCGCTTATTCCATCAATCCAGTCAAGGGTGAACTCTTGACAAAATTCACAAACAATTAAAACAACCCATGACCAGCAGTAGTTGCGGTTTCCACACTGTAGGGAATGGTGAGTCAAATTGACTCTCTCCGAAATAAGCTCTACGGGACTACACAAAATGAGTCAAATTCGACTCCGCCAGAGTCAAATTCGACAAATTGAGTCGCACGTTTGACTCTGGCGGAGTCGAATTTGACTCATTTTGTGTACTAGTCCCGTAGAGCCTATTTCGGAGAGAGTCAATTTGACTCGCCATTTTTTGCAGTGCAGACACAAAAGTTTCCGCTACCGAAAGCTGCGTTTCTCATAAACAATGTATGCTAACTTTTTCAAAGCTAATATATAAGTACTTTCATGTGGAAACTACAATGACAAAGATAACAATTTTTTAAAAATTTCACTTGTTCTCAAAAATCTTAATACCCAGAATAACCGAAATGATTTAATACCCGCTTTGCTATCCGATGTCGACACCATCGCGATAAGCACACAGTCTAAACTAACCGTACGCAAAGGTTTTTCATAACTAAACGAGTCTTGAACAGAGTGCGTTGTTGAAAACGCCATTTTCTGTGGAACGAATCGTTTGGAATTGTTAAATCGGCAGCATATGCTACTCGGAGCATGTGACAATAATTTCAGGCAACTTGAGCGTTTTATCACCATTTACTTTTTAACATCTAATTAAAGTCTCTACAAATACGAAACATTTATGCGACAATTCTTCAAAATTTTAGAACAAAAACCAAAACCAGCAATTACACCGAGGTTACAATTATCCGCGTGATCATTCAAAATTTTTGAAACGTCGTATAATATAGTAACAATATCGGCTTAACTGGATATCTTATTACAATACAAATCAATGATCGCTTACGGAATGAAATCATCGGACTTAAACCCTTCCGATAATTCGTAGTTCAGGATTGGTGCTTTTATAAAAATAAAACTTATATCCGGATTCGGTTCCGGTATTTGGCATAAACCTACCGGATACCGGATATTTACGGTTGTGGTGCCGAACGTCATAAAACAGCTTTTTACAAGTGAACGTCTTTAACTTCTTGCTGCGATTACATTTCTGGGCATGTCATGATGTTCAAGTTTTTGCAATAAAATAGTTCCGTTTATCAGCAGCAATTATGAATTTTATAACAGACAAAAACCTTGAGCACGCTAAAAATATATACAACGAAAAAATAATTTTAACATATACGTACAATATCCGGAATCCGGTTCCTGTTCCGGTAAAAAATTCAATATTCGTATCCGGTCCCGGTACACGGTAAATTTATATCCGGTCGCAGCCTGATTACAAGCTATCGATGATGGCCACAGCCGTTGATCTTGGCAGGTTTCTGCTCCAAAATACATCTTCCCTGTTGGATCATGTCAGCCGCTTGGTACCAATGATTTGCTGTATGCCAGTTTTCGTACCCCCGGAAAAATACACAAACGCTTAGTTTAGTCATAGTTTGACTTTTCCCCCATACGGATTTCGCCCCCCTCCCCATAAAAATTTTACTAGCTTGGCATTTTCCCCCGGAAGAATTCAACTGGTTGTGATAGTTCAGATAGTAAAAACAACGGAAACGGATAGTGATCAGAATATCGGAAACGCAAAACTGATATTGAAGTATAAAAGTTTCAAAGATATTGTATTTTTCTGTCAACAGAGTTGAGGCGTGCAAATATTCACCGGGTTTTCTAGAGTTTTAAAGAAAAAAGGCGGATGCATCGAAATTTTTATGATTTTGGGCCCATGCATAGAACAGGACCGGATCGTTTTTCGGCGGGGCTGTAATAGAGTCAGCTACAGCTTTAGACTAACTTTTTTGCTTAGGGTTAGGCTTAGGAATAGACTCATTCTTACCTTAGGCTAAGACTTAGGAATATGCTTATACTACTGTTCCGACCCTGTTCTATACATTGGCCTGATTTTGGATGAGTTTCGTTATGTTTATTACATTTCAAACAATTCCAACATATTTTCAAAGAAAGATTGCGATATATACGTTGTTTATAATTAATTTTGAGCGTAAAACTAACCGAATTTCCGGTATTTCTATTCGGAAACGGACACCGATTTTTACAGGAAACGAATATCTGGTTACCCCGTGCTAGTTTGGCATTTGTTCTATGTGCTGCGCAGGAGGGTCTTGTTTTAAACAACACGACAAACAACAAACAAATTTTGGTCCATGTTACTTTAAGGAGCGTCCAGGTTTCTGGTAAGTTTATTAAAGAGTAGGTTTAGATTCTACATTACATTTTTCTTAGGCTTTAGGCTTACTAACAATTTTTTGAAATGCTTAGGATCAGGAATACGCTTAATCTACTGTTATATCCCTAAAAATAACATTGGCCCAAATTTCGATAAGAAAAATTATATTGAAAAAAATTAAAATGGCAAACTTTAAAAACCAAGTTTTTAGGTTTCAATCTTTTCAAAGCTACTAGACCTCTGGTACATGCATACCCTCTGCCATCATGGAAAGTTTTCATGAGCCTTTGCTTCTATGAACCTCACCTGTTGAGTAGAGTAACATATTATTTTCTTCAAGTCAAGCGCTGAGCTTTTAGCATAGCTTTTCAACCCTTTAACCTTACTCTTACTGACAGAAAACCATTTTGTGCTTGGATACTTAAGCCGTTTTTAGATAATGCACCATATTGTTAATAACGAATTCGTTAGTAATATTGCCAGAGTTAACTAAAACTCAGAAGTACTGAGTATGACAAATTTTTGGGAGAAACATACAAGCTGGTTATCTTTCCTAGGGGGGCGAAATCCCTATGGGAAAAAGTCAAACTATGACTTTATCTTTTCTGGGGGCGAAATCCCTATAGAGAAAAGTCAAACTATGACTAAAACAACATTTTTAGCGCAACTTTTCCGAAGATCCTTAAACGTATGTGCGGTGTGTCAAGTTCTTATCGCAACCGTTGTTTTTGGCGCTCTGGGAATTACGAATATTACATTAAAACTGTTTACTATAAACAGTAATACCTCTACACGTTTCTCAACTTCACACACACACGCCCAAGTTTTACTGCCAAATCGAAAGGCACAGTAATATAAGAAAACATCAAGTGAACGCTTCCAAGGTTAAATCTTTTTTACTTGTAGCATAGCTAAGTCCGTAGCCATGTAAAAACCACAAAAAAGCTAATGATCAGGGTGAAACTTGAGGTCTGCCTCCGGCTTTTGAAGAAATTGGGCCTCTAGCTCCGGTTCAGCAAACGTGTTACAAAACGTATGGGAATCTGCTTTCCACAACCAAATATTTTTTCTCGCCACATCCTCGTTCGGTCGTACACATCATATTATCATTTCTTCTGCATCATACCACCCGCAAACCATAATCAAGCCAACGGTTTGTAGAGGCTCGCACCAAAAAACAGATTGAAGTATTAATTCTCATAGACAATAATTAACCAATCGGTAAAGACAATATTTAGTACCATAAGGCAATATCTTTACCGGACAGGAGTAATGCGAGATCGAAGGAAGGGCGCAGCTCCAGTGGCTCCATCTCGGTACTCCCAAAGAACAACCACCAAATTCAGAAAACGCGCTCATTTCGGATCAGGCACCACCTTAAGCAAAAACTGGCAGTGTCTCCAAGCAAACGACAACGGCAGCTGGGATTCGACATCAGGCAATCGCAGCTGACGCAAATCCACTCCCATCATATTTATTAATTCCGAAGAAATCCTCAATTGCACCAAACGTTGAACAATTTCATTTTCAGACGAACGATTCTATAATATACTGATTTAAAACCAATACCATAGAAACTTGTTGGGGTGCCACAGCAAGCCATGCACCCGCCACGTTTACATTTCAAGTGTGAGTCTACTACCAGAAAGCAATCGTTTTTAACGTATGAAACAGAACAATTTACTAATGAAAAACATCACATTTTGCAGAAAACTCAGTAAAACCTTGTAAAAACCATGGCAACTGGTGACAGCTGCAGTAACCAGTTGAGAAAAGCAACAAAGAAGCCGCTACTTAACACGTCTCGAAACTATTACAATCCCGATGTTTGACCTAAAAACCGATCACGAAACGTGCTGCGCAGCATTTTTTGTGATCGTCAAAAAACCTTCAAGATAACCTCTTCCAAACTAGCATAATTTACCTAATCCTTTGTTCCACGGTTAGCAGTCAAACTTTTTTCCGAACACATCCTGATTGACTGACTATCCTACCAAAAAACGTAATGGCAACCAACGTCACTCACCTCAACGAAAACAATTGGATTCGACTCATCTACGAATGCTTCGCAGTCGAGCTCAGGTACAAACGTAAACCGTCCATTTATACCAGCAGTGAGCAATGTAAACTTTTCTCCTTGCATCAAACGTCCTTGAAAAACAAAAGAAAACATGGTAACTTTGTTAACCTTACTAGCCGAACGAGAAAGTAACGCATTATTGTAATGTATCAAACTAAAACACTTACGAGAATATACTGAAAAAGTATATTTAAACATTACAACTCAACTATACATAGCTCATATACTAAATCAAGCTAAACCATAATTCATAACTAGATAGTATTAAAAATCGAAAAATACTAACTCAAATTACAGTTTTCAAGCCGACTCAAAATGAGCTAGCTAAACCGGGTGAATTTTAAATTAATCGAATCAAACTGGTCTTTGACTGAGTGTTTAGTTTATATGTAGAATACGACTTCGAATACCACCCCCACCCCCTCGAAATGGAGTATAATAGAAAAACGCAGCGCTTGCTACTAAGTCCTTTCCTACTCCAAAACAAACCCAGTTGCATACTTTTGTAGAAAAAGCAATATCCAATCTGGAAATTACTTACCTTTGACAATCATACTTAACAAACGAGCAGTTTTCAACTCAACAGTTAGTTCCACCCCTGACAAAGCGTACACGGGATAATTTTTGCCATCAAGAACAACATGTCTAATTGGTTGTTTTGCATTCGTTTCACCGTCTAATAACACTGGTTCAAAGAGGCAACTGGTTCCACTTTGAGGCTCCAGCATACGAGTTGGACTACTACGAGATTCACTGTCTTAAACAAAAACTGCACAAGAAATGAAATAAAAAATAAGCCGACAAATAATTTTGCGCTTTCTGGCTTTCAATTAGAGTCAACAAAGGACTCTCTAATGCAATATCATGATATTTGGAAAGAAATATCTCCAGTCACTGCATTTCTGCAGTAACTTGGCCTATTAGTAGCACTCCTACTTCCTCACCGTCGCACACCACATACAATTACCCAATACATTCTGGCTTCATCCGAGGTATCACTCAATTCACTCCTGGGTCCATATTTTCAAATGCTTGTAGCGCCTATTACCAGGTGGTAATAGATCTTATTACTTTTGAACCACTGAACGCCTAAGTCGAAATTTAGCATATTTTTCGCAACCGGTTTATTCTAATATGTTGCCAATTTTGAGATCAGCAACTGTAGGTGTTTGTCTGTTTAAAAAGCTATCGCTAATTGATGGTAGGTGCTGTACGTATTTGAAAACATGGAAACAGATTGATTTGCTGTGCTTTCCAACTTACGTTAATTTTCAGTTTTACAATAAGCCACCACTCACCTGCATCTACACTACCATCAGCTGAAATCGAGCACGGTTTCCATTCACGCCACGAATAATTCGCTTTCAGCGCGTACAAATCTGATCCCTCGCTCGCGACGCCATGTTCGTAAGCGTCAGTGGCACCGGGATCCACTTCGAATAAAGATTCTCCGCGACGCAAATCCGTCACATGCCATCGACTGCCGGCGGCTGGCATTTGCGCCATCAACTCAAGGATTTCTAAACCAATCAAGCAAATAAAATCAGCGCTACCAATAATGCACTAGCAACCGGAATAAACTTTCGCCAGAACAGTAACTACAAGAACATTAATTGGGTTAGATGTGATTTTTAGAAACACCAACCGCATCAAAACAAAAACGCTGTAAAGCAGTGCTGTACTGCGCAACCTAAAAACATCTGAATTATCTCTTATTAAAATTGGCTAAAATTTTTACTCACAGAAAACACAATGTGAAACCCAATTTTGCCATTACATACCACGATCAAAAAATGAAAACTGGCTTAACAAAATCAACACTAAATATACCATTGAAACATAATAATCAACCAAATTTGCCAGCTTACTTGATCCACTCCAACATTGAGCAGCTTCTAATTCAGACGCTGTTACGCCAAACACCTGAATAAATTTCACTGAACCGTGCGGTGTTTGAATACAACCTGTTGAAGAATAGGAAAACATTTTACGCTAAAATTTGGTAATTAGCTATAAATTAAAAAATGACAAAACAATGCTGCATAAAGAGTCAACAAAAAATCTACGCTTCCTCGATAGATTCCTCTCACAATTATCAGGTACACACCAGGGATCGACCAGATATTAGTTTTACCCGATACCGGAACCGGTTAGTGAATTTTGTACCAGAACCGGTACTGGATGTTATAATACATAGGATCTAAATTTGTTCACCGTTGGAAGTATTTGAGTCGTGCAAAAATATGTATTTAACGGATTTAAAATTAATTTTTGGTTTGGATTTTTCATTCCACGTCAGTGTCCAATAATAAATTGCTCGGAATTGCAATCGCTTCAAAATATCTAGTATTTTGACGTGCAAAAACAGTTTTATGATATTTGGAACCACAACCACAAATATCCGGTATCCGGTAGGTTTATACCGAATATTAAACAGGAACCGGATATCCGGTGGAACTCTGGACACACTACACACCTAACTGGAGTCAGACAACTGAAGAGCGGTCATGCAAGCATCTTGACTCATAACTCCAGATAAATTAAACTGATGATGACATAGGCAGATTTACCTAACTGTGGATCGTTTGCGAGCAAAATGTGTTGGATGCGTGACTCTGAGATACCGTCCAAACTCGGACCGTGCCATGTAACGGGATCACCATGGTTGAACGGAGTCGAAGGGCCAGTAACTGACAAGATAATTTTACTGTAACACATTATACAGTTACTTTGAGGTAGCACAATTAATAAATACATACGTAACGAGAAAATTATAGCGTAATATATCAAAAAGGTATCCAATGTTCTTTGGCATTCAGGTCAGCCTTTCATTCAAACCGCAAAATTTGATTTCAAAATAAACATTAAACATTCGTTGTAAGATTTTGCATAGGTGCACAAAATTTGCATCCGCGGTTACACAAGCAACTTTAACTCAATAATTTACCGTCATATTTCAATATATTCTAAAAGCATATATTACTATGTTTTAGTTTTAACCTCAAACATGTTAGAACCCTTATGATGGATTCTATATTGCCTCAATTTATAAATAACTTAGTAGTAAAAATGGTTTCGCTAGAAAACACGCCTTGTATGTCGAAAGCATGATCGCGCAATGGCAGATCATTTGCTAGTGAAATAGAACATGAACGGTTGCGCAAGCACGTTGCGAAAAAATTTTCCAGCACTTGGCTATCTACTCCGTCTTGTGATCCACCAGCTGTCGAATATATATATGATGCATGTACAAGAATATATCAGAATCAGCGTAACCCGTTACAGGTAGGTATACATAGATTATATTTCCAATATATCGATAATTTGTTTCACAATACCAACGCAATGCCAGCCGCGCCACTATTTTTAACGTTAAACGTTAATACTGGCATTTCTTCACAAATTTGTGAAACAAATTTGGACTGGACTTTTTATTTTCAAAATATGTTGATACCGAACTGATGTTGTTGTTGTAGCCACAACAAGATTCCATCAGCATTCCAGACCTAAAAACGAGCGGCCTCCATAGGGTTTGTCCATAGTGATTCCACTGCTAATGGCGTAGGCTTGGCGTCGTGTTAAACAGATGTTCAACGATGGGACTTCAGCCGACGAACAGTCAGGGCATCTGTCATCGTTCGATTGGTGGACCCGTGTATTTCAGTTGTTTAACTTGTTACTGCAACAGGAGCGTAGCTCATGGTATTACGCTGCATGACTCGCGTTTTAATGGTATCAACAGGTGGACTAAACGTGTACATACATAGTATCGAATGTTACACGTAGTATTTTAATGCGCCTTTCCGTTGGGAAAGGAGTCCCGTTGACAGCCATGTTCGCTCCAATCTGTATCCGTGTGTTGAGGTTGTAAATAGCCTAGCAGTGATTGTGTGCAGACAGCAGAAGATTTCTTGATGTACACCAGGGATGTAGCCTTTAGTTTCGTGACGTCAGGGTCGGGTCCCGTTGTCAAAACAGTGATGTCATCTGCGTGGTTTGTTATTGTAATACCATCCGGCGGCGATGGCATGTCGCGTATATATAGGGTGAACAGGAGTGGCGATAACACACCGCCCTCGGGCACTCCTTGCTTGGCTGTAGCCGTTTGTATTGCCGGGTACAGAACGGAACATCGTCTTGATAGTTATAATCCGCCAATCGCAACCGAAGAAGAAAACCCGCTGAGAGAAACCCTTTTTTGGAGTAGAATTACAAACCAATACAAAAGGATGTGCGGTCTCAGCCTCGACAAGTCTCTGGATTTGGCTGGTCCTGGGTCTCCCTTTTTTCAGGCTCGGTGGTTTGCAAATGGAGACCAAAGAGGTGAAAAAGCGATAAGGAATCGCCAAAATTTTTTAGACAAAAGCTTTGGCCCGGAAGTACTTGCACATTTCGCGTACCAACACAGACAGCGAACGATTGTGGAGCACCGCTACCTGGTTTGGTTATGCAGAGATTTGAAAATCAGAATGACCTTTCCGGTCGCCCAAAATTCTATTTTGGAAAGAAAACCCAAAACACTTTGAATTTATTGTGACAAAGCATAAATACTTACATTTTCGCGTTTAAAACATAAGGCATCATTAAAAATTATGGTTCATCGGCATTTACAAAGTCTACGCTATGATAAAAAATCCTCCAATCTATTCGGTTTGTCCGGGAGCAAAAACGACACTATAGGTTTGTATTAGGGATGTACCTAGGGGCCAAGTGAAAATGAAGTAAAAAATTAAGTTTAGCGACGATTTTGTAGTTTAATTGCATGAAACCCTCACGAGTTTAGACACGCTGACCGTAGAAGACCTGTGGTTCAGACCGAAATCGCTGGCTGCCTTCCTTCACCTCCCACTAGGCGACTGATGTGATCTAGAAGATGTTACAACGAATTGAAATAGCTGGAAATTCGCTTAAGCCTTTTTTGGTTTATTTTCTAAAAGTTGCAACTGTAATTCGGCAATGAAGCTCATTTCAAATTTCGGTTACAGTTTCGGCTCCTGCAAAATAATTCAGTTTCTGTTTCGGCAAAACTCAGTTCCTGTTGGAACCCTAATATGTATGCTATGCACGGTGTATTGCAAGTGCAACTCGTAACTGGATTATACCGGAATCGGAACAGCAAAATTATATCGGAAAAACGCCTCTTAAACAAATTGGCAATCATTTTTTGGCTCTGTAAAGCTAAACTACAATTAATTATTGACAAGTTAACTTATCGAAAACAATTTAATAGATAAATGATGCTGAATTTTTAAACAACATATCATTGTGCAATCGGAATCGGAATCGAAACTCGCTTTGAATCGGAATTGTAATACGAATCGGAATTCCGATTGCACCGTTGTGTATTGTATGCTAGCTAGCAGTATACATGTCGACAATTGACTTATAGTCAGTCGATGCTTAGTAGATGGAGAGGCGGTTTGCGTGACCCCACCTCGTATTATGTTTTTACAGAAATTAAATGGTCTGAAGTTCACTACCGTTCCTTCCTAGACTGACAGTAGTAATCTGAAAATGAAAAGCTGTAAATAGGTACCTCTTTATTCATTTGAATCATATATACGTGCGTATTCAAAAATTGTTAAATAGTTTGTCTGTTCCAGATTAGCAGCACTGTCAAGTATTGGCTGGGTGGACCTGATCCGTTGGATTATATAAGCATGTATTACAATTCTGGTCTTGCAGGTGAAAGCATTCCGGCGCATTGGCATTATGTAAGTTCGATATTTATATTATCCCGGAAGCGATCCCAGATTTTGTGAGGGATGTGTTGCGTCCAGGAATTCAGCATGAATACAGAAGCATACGTATAGAGTTGCATCCGGGGCCGGTCCTTCTGGGTATTTTGGCCGAAAATTTCCAGGTCCGGGTTTTGGTTTTGACAAATTACTGGTGCGGATTTTCATTTCACAACAAAAAGTTGCAAAGTCCGAGCTTGAGTAATGCAAAAACACGCAGACAATATACATCGGAGTGATTTGGCGACAAATATATATACGTCTGTATTTCCGAAATTGTTCCACTCTTATAAGGTATACAAGCGGAAAACAGCATCGTATGTCACGCTGACAATTCAAGCGATTTATCTCGCTTTCTATACGAGTGAATATGTAGTTATCGAGCGTTTTATTACATGCGTTTTTATTATAGCAAGCAATAATCTTAGCCTTGGCAAAAATCCTGCCCCGGGGACAGCTCCACTTTAAATTAAAATTTACACCGTAATACGTACATAAAATATGTTGGTTTTCCCGGATACCGGATATTTACGGTTGTGGTGCCGAATATATATCATAGAATTGCTTTTTACAAGTGGTTATCTGTAACAACTTGCTGCGATTACATTTCTGGGCAAGCCAAGAAGTTCAAGTTTTGATGCGGTTACAGTTGCTTTTAACTTATGTAAGCGAGCGAGAGTTAAACGTTTTTTCGCATTAAATATTTTCAGCTTATTAGCAGCAATTATCAACTTTATAACAGACCAGAAAACCTTGAGGTCTTTAAAAATACAGCGAAAAAATATATTATTTTAACATATATACAATTTCCGGTATCTGGTTCCTGTTCCGTTGAAAAATTCAATATCCGGCTCCGGTATTCGATTCGGTTGCAACCTGCGTGTATAGATGTTACATTGTAAACATTTGTGCATGGTATAATATCCGGGCTGCTAAATGCCGTCATTTCCCCTACCACACTCAGGGAGCCTCGGGTTTGCGCAAAGGCACAATACGAGCCGGTATAATTTTTGTGTCATCAGTCCTTGGGCCCGCGCTTTAGCTATTGTTTGGCGAGACTCGGATATCGTAAGACCGGACGGACCTGCTGCGTAGAACTGCTTGTCCCAAGAATTTTTCGTGGCTTTTTATTTCAAAACTTTTAAGTCCGTGTTCCAGTTTTCCTTTTAAAAAATTGCGGATGTGTGTCTTGGGTTTGAGAAATTTCGAATCCTTGTTTTGGTGAGAAATTCGGAATCGGGGTTGCGGTCTTCAACATTTACGGTTCCGGGTAAACTGTTTCGAAATGTTACAACTTGACGTCCGTAGTTATGTTTAAACATTCGGTTCGGAAGTACGTGCGTATTTTATTTATTAGAGATGTTTCGGGGCCTACACTTAAGGCCCTGCCCCGGGGCCAACGCTATATTTGTCGTTGTCAAAAAGGGCCAAAATTTTTAATGCCATCTGTCCTTGACTCAATGCGTCTTGAAAGCGCATAAAGTCTGGTGTTTCGGTTATGCAAAAACTATATAAAACTGTTCATTTTTTCTGTTGCAGTAGACAAATAGCAAACTTCGGTTCGACTCAACGTTTCATTTTTTAGTAAAAACATGCTTGTCTAGCAATGAATGACTGTTTTGGCAAAACAAAAGACACTCTTACAGAATATTTATTGGCTCCGGTTAGTACCGGTCAATGCCGCGGCTTCGGTATAAATTCCGGTCCTGAAGCAAGTCTAATTTTTATGTTCGTAGTTCTTACATTAATTAAGTGTTAAAGCCAGGAGAACTGTTAGTTCTTATTCAGGGTTTTTGTCAGTCAGATTTTATGGATCTTGTCCGAAAATTACTAGAACATCCTATATTTACCTTCTGAATCGTTCATATTTTACACTATTGTTATGTATGTGGTTTATTCGATTGTTTCAGGTTACTATGGGTTTGTCTGATTTACACGGAGATGGACGTGTTTTTCCAGTGCAGCATCGGATGATGGGTAACGAACGTTCCGGATTTGGAATTGAGCTTACATTCCGACTGCAAATGGAAAACAACGCCTCTTCGCCGCCTTCTTGGCCTGCTGTTTTGCTTCAAGAGCTTGCTCGTTATGTGTTCAGCCAGATTAAAAACGGTAAGTTGAAATTGAAAATTTGTTTATTGTTCGTTACTATTGTAAAACTTGTGAGTTGAACTGAGTGGCAATACTAAACGTTCTAGCGATTACTGTTATTTCTAAATCAGAGTAAGGTTTTGTTACAAAA